>WNWU01013631.1:9956722-9971072 GCA_012654045.1 Ptyas mucosa | reverse complement strand
AGAACAGAACAGAACAGAACAGAACAGAACAGAACAGAACAGAACAGAACAGAACAGAACAGAACAGAACAGAACAGAATAACAGAGTTGGAAGGGACCTTGGAGGTCTTCTAGTCCAACCCCCTGCCCAGGCAGGAAACCCTACACCACTTCAAACAAATGGTTATCCAACCTCTTCATAAAAATTTCCAGTGTTGGGGCATTCACAACTTCTGCAGGCAAGTTGTTCCACTGATTAATTGTTCTAACTGTCAGGAAATTTCTCCTTAGTTCTAAGTTGCTTCTCTCCTTGATTAGTTGCCGCCCATTGCTTCTTGTTCTACCCTCAGATGCTTTGGAGAATAGTTTGACTCCCTCTTCTTTGTGGCAACCCCTGAGATATTGGAACACTGCTATCATGTCTCCCCTAGTCCTTCTCTTTATTAAAGTAGACATACCCAGTTCCTGCAACCGTTCTTCATATGTTTTAGTCTCCAGTCCCCTAATCATCTTTGTTGCTCTTCTCTGCACTCTTTCTAGAGTCTCAACATCTTTTTTACATTGTGGCAACCAAAACTGAATGCAATATTCCAAGTGTGTATTGTATGCATATCTACATGCTCCAAAATAACTTGTGAAATCAACTAAAAAATGTTGCATGACCTATTCCTGCAAGGTTCAGTAATGTAGTCTTACAATAGAGATAGAATTAGTTCATCTTGTCATGTTTGCTCTCTGATTCACCTGGAAGGGCTGACATCTGTCTTATAAGTCTGAAAGTACAAATTTCCCACTGTCACTTATCTGACTGATCCTTTAAGCCCAGTCCTTCCTAAATTTATTTCTCCAACTTTTAAGCCACTGGGGTTCCTCCTGTCTTCTCAGATTGGTTTCCTAGGCAACATCTCTTCCCCTCCTCTCCCAAGGTCATCCATAAATTCTATTTCAGGTAGTCCTCAACTTATGGTGTTTTACTATTTTATTAGTTTGTCAAAATAAGTACATGGGAAAAATATATTGGGAAAATAAGGGAGGAAAGGGGGAAGAGATAAAAGTGTAGGGTTGAGGGGGGAAAAGAAAAGCATTGATTTTCGACACCTTTTGTGCAGTAGATAGTAACATCAAACCTCAATTTTTTTCTTTTACATAATAGTATACAATACAATAGCCATTTCTATAATAACAAATTTATTTAATCAGCAAAATCCAAAATCAAAGTTTCGTTTTTTTTCCTCCTCAAGCACAAAGTCCAGAAACGGTTTCCAAATAGAAACAAAAGCAAATGTGTTTTTTTTCTTTAATCAAAGCAGTTAGTTTAGCCATTTCTGCTATTTCCATCAACTTTTGCAGCCATTTGTCTATTATGGGAATCAAAGTTCCATTTTTGTGCATAATTTTGCTGCCATCAATATAGATGGCCCTCAACTTACAACCACAATTGGGAGCATCCAAATCTGGTTTCTCCCATTGGCTTGGTTTGTCAGAAGGTCACAAATAGAGATCATATGTGACCACAGGACACCCCAAGTGTCATAAATAATGCTGGTTACCAAGTGTCCAAGTATTGATAACATGGTTGTGGGAATGCTGCAACAGCCATAAATGCAAGGACAATGTAAAATACTTTTTTCAGTGCCATTGTAACTTTGAACGAATGGTTTCTTTAAATGAATGGTTTTAAGTTGAGCACTATCTGTACAGATTTAGCATTATTGTCCAGGCATTTCTGGCTCTAGCAAATTGCTAATTAGGCTGATTTTTAAACAGAATCTGTTTTGCCTTGCTTTATAATTTCACTGCAGTTATAATGAGCCTACATCTCTCATGGAGATTGCACATGCATATTTATTTTATCTTGTTTAATTAAGAAATTAATCTAATAACTATTAGATGACTACTTAGGTTCTCCTCTACAAACACCTGTGTAATGCGTTCTTCACTTCTTCCACATACTGCATCTTTCCAAGTTATGAACAATTTTCCGTTTGCTTTCTAACAAGACACCTGCAGATTCTGGGCATTACTGCTTTCTGTGCATCAGTGAAGTCCATATTTGTGAATCACACAATTTTGTTGTGGAAGAAATATTTGGCCAATTACTTTTATTCTCAAAATCCAGGCTTGCCAGATACGCAATGAGTAATGAACCAATCCGAAGGAACAAGCATATTTTGTTCCTGGTGAAAGATGATTTAGCTTTTTCTTATATAATTTCCACAGTGTAGAAATCTGTCATGTGTGATGCACTTCAACCAATTTTTCAGGAATCAATTCTCAAAATGTATGGCCATGTCATTCTTCATTTAGATTTTCCATTTCACATCCTATTGCAAATAAAATAGACGCCAAAACATGGAACAAAAATGTGCTTTTTGTTAACCAAACCTTAAATTTCTCGTATTTGAAGAAAAAGTGGGGTCATGTTAGCTATTATTATTTATTATGTATAGGTAGTCCTCAACTTACACCATTTGTTTAGTGAGCATTCAAAGTAACAATGGTACTAGTGGCACTTGCAACCATTCCTCACGCTTAAAACTATTACAGGATCCCTATGGCCATATTATCAAAATTTGGGTGTTTGACAACTGGCATATATTAATGATGGTTGCAGTGATCTCGGGATCATATGATCACCATTTGTGACTTTCCCAGCTGGTTTCTCACAAGCAAAGTCAATGGGGGAAGCCAGATTCGCTTAACAACCACATAATTTACTTAACAACTGCAGTGATCTATTTAACAATCATGGCGAAAAAGTCATAAAATAGGGTGTGACTCATTTAACAACCAACTTGCTTAGCAACTAAAATTCTGATCTCAATTGTGGTTGTAAGTCAAGGACTACCTATATTTATTCCATTAATATCTCTCTTTTCCCTGGGAATTCAGAGCAGCCCATAGGGAGGCCTCCTAAAGTGATTGGACAACTCCAAATTTAAATTGTATTATCATATTAATGGCTTAATATGGATCACCAAGTGAACTGTATCTCCTTACCACCCAGCAACATCTACAGAAAGAACATGACTTTCTGGTGGGATATATAAATATCTTTGGATATCAATACGTCCCGATATAGTCAGCTGGTACCATCGCTGACTATCGGGGGTGAATCATTGGCCCCGGCAGAGAGGGCACGCAACTTGGGTGTCCTCCTGGATTCACGGCTGTCTTTAGAGGAGCATTTGACGGCCGTGACCGGGAGGATTTTTCATCAGGTTCGCCTGATTCACCAGTTGCGTCCCTTTCTGGATCGGGACTCATTACACACGGTCACTCACGCCCTCGTCACCTCTCGCCTGGACTATTGTAATGCTCTCTACATGGGGCTCCCCTTGAGGAGCACCGGAGGCTCCAACTGGCACAGAGTGCGGCCGCGCGGGTGGTGATGGGAGCGATGTGGCGCTCCCATGTTACTCCTCTCCTGCGCGAGCTGCACTGGCTCCCGGTGGTCTTCCGGGTGCGCTTCAAGGTGTTGGTTACCACCTTTAAAGCGCTCCATGGCTTAGGACCCGAGTACCTACGGGACCGCCTACTACCACCAATAGCCTCCCACCGACAGGTACGTTCACATAGAGAGGGGCTCCTCCAGGTGCCATTGGCCAAACAATGTCGGCTGGCGGCCCCCAGGGGGAGAGCCTTCTCTGTGGGGGCACCCACTATCTGGAACGAGCTCCCCCCAGAGTTACGGAGGATCCCGGATCTTCATGCCTTCCGCTGTGAGTTAAAAACTTTCCTGTTCCACCAGGCGGGCCTGGCCTAATTCTTCCCTTTTCCCCTTCTTTTGTAAAATAATTTAGAAATTTTAAATTGTAAGTATTTTAATATTCGGGGTTTTAATATTTTAAATTTGGGATTTTAAATATTGGGGCCAATGTTTAATTCGGTTTTATTTGGCTTTTAAATTTTGTATATATGTTTTTTACTTATGGCTGTTCACCGCCCTGAGTCCCCTTGGGGAGAAGGGCGGCATATAAATCTAATAAATAAATAATAAATAAATAAATAACATTTAGACTTATATACCATTTTATATTGCTTTACAGAACTCTCTAAGCAGTTTACAGAATCAGCATATTTGCCCCCAACAATCTGGGTCCTCATTTTACCCACCTCGGAAGGATGGAAGGCTGAATCAACCTTGAGCTGGTCAGGATCGAACTGCCAAACTGCTGGCAACCGGCAGTCAGTCAGCAGAAGTAGCCTGCAGTACTGCATTCTAACCACTGTACCACCACAGCTCTTTGATATAAATTGGAAAAAAATTACATGAAATATTGCAAGAGTAAAGGACAGAAAGTTTGGGATAAATAAAAAGAAAAAATTAGCCAGTTTTATGTATTTTGCTTGGCTATTAAATGTTTATTTTCCTGAAGAGTAAAGCACAAAGAAATTCACTCAGTGGAGAGCTAATTGCGCAGTTCAGAGCATCTGCTAGGCTGCATTTATAAATTTATGATGAAATAGGACTCAAAACCTGAAATTAAATATTGTAGGATTAAATAGTTGTAGAATTTCAATGTCTGTATTGTATATTTAACAATAGGAATGTCAATTGAAGGAGAATATTGTACCAAACACTATAGTTAGAGAAAATTGGTATGAAGTGTTTATTATTAACCCAGTCCTGTTCACTACATCGTTTTCTAAAAATTGTTGGACACGTAATACTCAGGTTGGATATTTCTTTCATATCAGATGACAATGCCCTAAAGCTCAACTAATTCTGGGAAATGATTGTCTAGGACCATGATGGCAAATCTATGGCATGCGGGCCGGAAGTGGCATGCAGAGCCATCTCTCCGGGCACACAGCGATCACCCATTGCTCTTCCAGGTTCCAGCCACTGGCCTGCTGGTCTTCACGGGAGCGGCGAAAACCGGAAGAGCAGCCACCCAGTGCACATGTGATTGTCAGAACCCGGAAGATCATCTTCTCAGCGTGCGTATGCACCCTGGGCAGCTGCTCTTCCTGTTCCCGGCACACACACACATGCTCCCGTTTTGGCACTCGGTGTTGAAAAGGTTCGCCAATACTGGTCTAGGATGAAAGAAATCTTAAAAGTTGACTTCCCTTTTTTAGTGTGCGTTATTCTTACTACGTTTTACAAAATTATATATTCCCACAAAAATATTAAACTGGTTTTCTATATGCTAATTACTACAAGGATATTTTATACAAAGACATATACAAGAGCTGCACAAAGCAGAGAAACATTCAGCTTAAAAATAAACCTAAAAAAGAACCAAGTTATGTTTAATAAATTCACCAAAGAAAGAAAAACATTTATATCTGGAGAAGAACTAGATGTAGTAGACCACTGCATATATCTTGGCCAACAGATCTCAATGGAAGGTGATACAAGGTGATACAATAAAGAGCTGAGATGGCACAGTGGTTAGAGTGCAGTACTGCAGCTACTTCAGCTGACTGCTAGTTCAGCAGATCAGCAGATCAAATCTCACCGGCTCAAGGTTGACTCATCCTTCCATCCTTCCAAGGTGGGTAAAATGAGGACCCAGATTGTTGGGGGCAATATGCTATTTAGTATACTGTCTTTGGTGTAAGCTGCCCAGAGTCCTCAGAGAGTGGGCAGCGTAGAAATATGGATAATAATAATAATAATAATAATAATAATAATAATAATAATAATAATGGAAACTGAACAGCATGTTAAATGTGATTGGCAGGCATTTGGCAAGCTAAACGTAATTATCAAGAACAACTTCCCCCTATGCCTGAAGAGAAAAGTTTTCGATCATTGTATGCTACGTGTTCTAACATATGCCGGTGAGACATGGACACTAACCTCACAATCGATGCAAAAGCTACAAAGGGCCATGGAAAGATACATGCTCGGCATCACAAGACAAGATAGAAAGACCTGCACATAGAGAACCAACAAAAGTATACAATACCATCAAAAGAGTAAAAGAATTGAAATGGAAATGGGCTGGTCACATAGCAAGAAGAACTGATGGAAGGTGGACCAAAGAAGTTATAGAATAACTTCCAGTTGATTAAAAAGCATCAACAAAAGAGACCTAAAACAAGATGGAACGACGACATCAGACATTACTTTGTTTTCCCCCAAAATAAGATATCTCCTGATAATATCCCAGCCGGGCTTTTGAGCACATGGCAGTAAGGCTAAGCGCTTATTTCAGGGTTCAAAAAAAAAAAAGACAGGGTCTTATTTTCGGGGGGAAACGATAAGTATTGGTGGCCCAACTGGCAAAGGAAAGCTCAAGACCGTATTGGTTGGAAACATGTGGAAGAGGCCTTCACCCTGCAATGGATAGACAATGGCTAGGATGATGATGATGATGATGATGATAAAGAATGTTTGATCCCCTCATAATGACTGATTCACAATTTGAGGGAGTGTTTTGATATCTAGAGTAACTTTGTATCTTAAAAATAAACCTGACATAATTTAATTTAATTGGAAGGCATTTTTACATTACATGTAATATATGGGGCAATATATTTGTTTAATATTTATTAAATACATATAATAAATTTGGGCTTCTTTTATGTGAACTCTTCATATCTCAGTTTTATAGTTCTAGGAGCCTAGATAGAATTTATTGTAGTTTAAGTTTCATTTAATAATTCACAGTGTGCTGTCCACTGTTCTTAATATTTATAATCTGTATAAGATTATATAGGCATTCAATCACTTGTTGAATCTAATCACTAAATGTTAAATCTCAGATCAGCATTCTTTTCCTCTTACTGTATTCTTTGGTGTATAAGACGCACCTTTTTACCCCCCAAAAGGGGGTGAAAATCTGGGTGCGTCTTATATGCCGAATGTAGCCCCACCCACTTGCCAGCCCCTACCCTTTGGGCATTTTCGGGCAGTTCCAGGCGGCAGAGATCTGGGTCAGGGCACAGCCTGAGGAACAACCCTCTTCGGGATGGGGGGGCGGGGGGATCTGCCCGGCAGCTTCAGGGAACAAGGCAGGTGCCACGATTTGCAGCTGGCCACCCCTTAGGGGTGGCAGCTTAGCAGGCAGCTAAGGGCAGGCAGCTTAGGGCAGGCAATGGCCGCAATGACTTCACTCCCTTGCAATGTAGGAGCTGCCGCCTAAGCCCTCTGCGCCCAGGAGCCGAGCGAACTGAACAAGAGCGCCTAAAGAAAAACGCTCCTCCTTTCCAGTCACCGCTGCCCAGATTCCCCAACGCAATAATCAGAGCGGCGTTGCAAGCGGCGGGCGGCCAGTTCCCCTGCAATGTGCAGTGGGGAACTGGGAACCGTTTTGGATTCGGGATGGGGATTGCAGCGCTTCTGCCTGAAAGTGCTTTTACAGGAAGAAAAATTTATCCCATTAATTAATAATCCCATTAATTTGTGAGTGTGAGTAGAGCCCACAATGTTCAATAAAACACCTTAAATTATGTCCATTATCTAGTTTCAATTTATCTCAGACTTCGTCTTCACAAAGCCTGAATAATTACAATTGAATCTTAAAGCCAAAATGATTTTTTAAACCATTTATACGAGTGTGTGTAAATGTTCAAAATGATTCATCTACTCAGTAATCTTCAATGGGCAGACACTTCTCCATAATATGGTTGTTTATTATTATTATTATTATTATTATTATTATTATTATTATTATTATTATTAATAATAATAATAATATTTCAATTTGGAATGATAGTGGCTTAGCAAATTCAGTGGAAAAAAAATTTTTTTTTGCATGGATCCTTTTTTCTTTTTATTTCTTCAAGTAAACAATGGCCTACTTTTTAAAAAATCTTTTCCGAACTGGAACCAAAGAAACGACTGGGGTGGTTCAACATGGTGGTGAGAGAATCAATGATAATCTTATTTTATCTACTTGTTCCCAAAGTCTCTTTTTGTCTATACGTATTTAGAGAAGGCTTCAAAGTCTTTTACCACCACCTGATTTCCCAAGGAATCCTTAATGTGTTTTTGCAAAGGAAATTGGAACAAAATCTCAGAAGTCAGCATTTTTTAACTGTAAAACGGCTTCTGATTATGGGATTTCTCTTCCATGTTTCTGCTGTGCTGTGCATAATAAAGCAAAGGACTCAGTACACTGGGGGAACAGAAGCTGTATAGTAGTATTTAGTCAGTCAGTCAAAATGATACTGTAAGGTTTTTGAATGCAGCTCAGAATCTGGTAAATCCAGTGAAACTGATCACGAGGCAATTGATAATCAGCTTTTATTTCCGGCCAGAAAGTAAAACTGGGAGACCTTTTTGTCTCCCACCTTAAACAGAGCAGGCAGAGAGAAAAGCAGATGCGTGCAAAAAAACCCCCAAACTTTTTCCTTCTTCTTATAGTTTACACATATTGCTTGCATAGATCGTCATAGTGTTAGAAGCATAATTTCATACCATGCAAACCTCATGATTTTTCTCAGCGCTTCTACAAACAAAAGGACCTTAGATGGGAAAGGAATACATGTATCTCGCATTAAGTTGCTGAGAACACACATTTTAAGTTACAGCAAGCAGGCAGAATTCACATTTTGCATTTCACAACAAGTTACTTTAGCTAGGCTAAGCTTGGCAATTTGCCTAGAGCAGTGATGGCTAACCTTTTTGTGATTGGGGGATGGGGGGGTTGCGCATGCATGTGCCCACATCCATAATTCTATATGCCCCGCCCCCATGCGCGACCCCCTCTCCTCCCGCTCCTGACACATGTTGGCCCGGTAGACACGTTTTCCTTTCTCACCTGGCTCCAGGGCCTCTCTAGGAGTCTGGGGAGGGCGAAAACGATCTCCCCCCCACCCCGAAGTCCTCTGGAGGCCAAAAATGGCCCGTTTAACAATGTCCAGTGGGACCGGTAGGACTGGAAGTTGTCAAACGGGCCGTTTTAGGCCTCCGGAGGACTTCCGGGGGGGGTGGGGAAGGCCGTTTTCGCCCTCCCCAGACTCCTAGAGAGGTCCTGGAGCCAGGTGAGAAAGAAAAACAGGCCTTCCCCACCCACCCCCAAGCCCTCCGGAGGCAGGAAACAGCCTGTTTCCCTACTTCTGGTGGGCCCAAAAGGCCCGAAAATGAGCTGAGCTCACGTGCCCACTGATATGGTGGCACGCGTGCCATAGGTTCGCCATCATGGGCCTAGAGCCTTTATCTTTGCAGTTGGCACATTAGGTTACAATGGAGCTCAGCTCAGCAGGGAATCAAAAGTTGAGTTAGGTATACTCTATGTATGCGCTAATCCTTTCAATATTAAACATGATGCATACACGTGCATTAGAGACTGCTGGCCTCTCATTTATAAGCATGTCATCTACAAACAATAACTGGGAGAAAAGTAGTATTGCTACCAACCAACATGCTAAATTAAAAGCACTAATCATTCCAATTATTTTGCAGAACAAAGAAAGGCAAGAACTGTAGAAAGTGAGCTTTGTATCCACAGAAGTTGAAGAAAAAATAGTTGCTCTTCAGGAGTGAAGCTGGACTTCAGAAAGTTGTTAATCTTTCACCTTATTTTAGATGAAAGGCTCTATAAAATCTATGATTTTTTTTCTTTATAACACAAGCATTTATGGATTGTTCCTGAACATTATTGTTTTATCAGAAGAAGTCTGAAAGAACAGTCTTAATCACATATCTTACCTATCTTAGAATATTACCGTTTTGAACACCTACACATACTTCATATAAATGGTTAAAAAAATCATTTTATTCCTTTGGCTTCAAAGTTCAAATTTCAAAGTTCTATTGTAATTATATAAGCTTTGGGAAGATGAAATCTGAATTGAATTAATGGACACACAACTCAGTTCCTCAACCCTAATCAGGAGATGTTTTTAGGTCTGTTCATAACCTTTTTACCAACCAGTAATGCTCAGTAATGTTCATTTCCCTCTTTGCTTTTTCTCAGATGTATTATTATATATACGATTGTGCATTAGTTTTGTACATTAGTCCCATCATAGCATGGGACTAGGTTATTTGAAGGAGCACTTCTCCACAATTACATCTGTTTATCCCATCAGATCTGCTGGCATGCCCTGGGTAAGGGAACGGTACTTGATGGGCCCAAACAAATGGTCCTTCTTTGCCATGGCAACCACCTTATGGAACATCCTGTCACCCCTCTGAAGGGAGGCCATCTCCATCTTGATTTGTTTTCTGGAAAGATTGGCTAAGTCATCTTCCCTGGAACAGCCAGGGAACCAGTAGGATCTTGAGACTTTTACTTTACTTTTACTTTTATTTAATTTATATACCGCCCTACTCCCGAAGGACTCAGGGCGGTGAACAGCCATGAGATAAAACATACAATACAAAATTATATGGGTCCCCTTGCCAATCTAATCTCTTGTGTGCGTTATAACATTTGAAGAATGACTGTCTTGTGACATGTTTACTGTTTTATCACTTCGTGGTATGCCATCCAGAGTCACTTATTGTGAGATAAATGTAATATATGAATTTATATTATATAAAATTAATATATAAATAAAAATATTTATTATAAATAAATAAATAAAAATAGACTCATAAATCCACTATGTAACACTTCACCTGGTAAAAAACCTGGGAAACACCCAGAGATGGAATCCAGCAGGTTTTGGCGGGTTCTGGAGAACCGGAAGTAGAAATTTTGAGTAGTTCAGAGAACCGGCAAATACTATCTCTGTCTGGTCCCAGAGTGGGGTGGGAATGGAGATTTTGCAGTATCCTTCCCCTGGAGTGGGATGGGAATGAAGATTTTGCAGCCCCTGCCATGCCCACCAAGCCACACCCACCAAGCCACACCCACAGAACCGGTAGTAAAAAAAATTGGATTCCACCACTGGAAACACCGATCTTTTAAACATTCAATTGCTGTTATCGTATCAGTACACTGTAGTCTCTTTGAATGTAGCTACATTTTGTGATGTTATCTGCAAAATTAGGCAGGCTTTGACTGCTCAGTCACAATCCACACACAGGTAGTCCTCAACTTACGACCACAATGGAGCCCAATATTTATGTCGCTAAGTGAGAAATTTGTTAAGTGAGTTTTACCCCATTTTACCACTTTCCTTGCCACATTTGTTAAGTGAATCATCACAGTTCTTAAATTAATAAGCCGGTTGTTAAATGAATCTGGCTTCCCCATTGATTTTGCTTGTCAGGAGGTTGCATGACCTCAGGACACTGCAACCGTCATAAATGTGAGTCAGTTGTCAAGCATCCAAATGTAAATCATGTGACCATGAGGATGCTGCGTCGATAAGTGTGAAAATGGTCATTAGTCACTTTTTTCAGTGCCATTGTAACTTTGAACCAGTCACTAAATGAACTATTGTAACTGGAGGACTACCTGTATTATCTTTTCTGTATCATTTTTAATGCTTTTTATTTGTGATGCTGATCTGCAACCGTAATAAAAATTACTTATTATAAATAAACATAATAATAAAATAAAAATAAAAAAGGGTTTAATGGTTGTAATGGGTGGCTTCATATAACCATCAAATGAAGCAGAGAAACCAGTCTAAAATGGGATATTTTATGCCCTTTGTTTGATTAACAGGAAAGCATAAACTGAAAATCGTAATGTTTTATGGCAGGTAAAAAGTCAGTGCATCAAAAATCAAAAGAGGGTCACAGAAATATCAGTATGATTTACAGAACAGGTCACCAGGAGTTCTGGCATTTAGAATGAAGAGTATGGAACTAAAATTTGGGTGCCAGTTATCATGAAGAGCAAATTTAAAAATCCAGAGATATCTTTTAAGAAAGATTAACCTGAGGAACAACTTCTTTTGTCTCAAAGCAGAAAGTAATATACATTTAAAAACAGGTTTTTAAAACATGTAGCTTCCATCAGTAGTGGGTTCCTCTTACCTTCACTACTGGTTTGGAACCAGGACTGTTCGCGGGGCCCTTCTGCGCATGCACAGAGCATCCGTGATGACATCTGGGCAGGTGGGCGGAGCCTCCCACTGCCACCACTACCAGTTCACTTGAACTGGGGTGAACTGATAGAAATCTACCACTGGTTTCCATCCTCTGAAATAGGTCCTATTTTCTCCATTTATGTATCTTCAAATATAATATCTCCTGATTTTTTTGTAAATGGTGGTAAATGAAATAAAAGTAGTTCCACAAATCAGAATGTTTGTGCTGACTTTCCTTTTGGAAAATTTCACAAAAAGCGTTCATTTCATTATGAAGGGCATGTCCTTGCTTTCATGAAACCTTTTTGGAAATCCGTTGTTCAGTATGTTTGCTTGGACCTGATGGGACTTCAGTTGCTTGCCTCATGGTGCGACCGGAACAATCTGGAACTAAACACACTCAAAACTGTAGAAATGGTGGTAGACTTTAGGAGAAACTCTTCCAGACTTCCATCTCTACTGTTGATACTGTATTGTCTAGTATTGTGAGAGGTGGAAGTATGGAAGGGTTTCAAATTTCTAGGTTCAACCATATTGCGAGATCTAAACTGGACAGCTAACATCAAAAATGTCATCATAAAAGCACAACAAAGTAGCTTCTTTCTGTGCCAACTCAGAAAGCTCAGAAAGCTCAAACTGCCCAAGGAGCTGCTGATACAGTTCTACAGAGGAATTATTGAGTCTGTCCTCTGCACCTCTATAACTGTCCGGTTTGGTTCTGCAACCCAACAAGACAGACACAGACTTCAGAGGATAATTAGAATTGCAGAAAAAACAATGGCTACCAACCTGCCTTCCATTGAGGACCTGGATACTGCACGAGTAAAGAGGGCTGTAAAAATATTTACAGACCCCTCGCATCCTGGACATAAATTGTTTCAACTCCTACCCTCAAAATGTCGCTATAGAGCACTGTACACCAGAATAATTAGACACAAGAACAGTTTTTCCCTGAAAGCCATTACTCTGCTAAACAAATATTTCCCTCAAAACTGTCAAACTAGTTACTAAGTCTGCATTACTATTAATCTTCTCATCGTTCCTACACCCATCTCCTTTCACTTCTGACTGTATGACTGTAACCTTGTTCCTGGTATCCTTACAATTTATATTGATATTCCTAGTATGATTTGATTGCTTATTTGTACCCTATGACTATCATTAAATGTTGTACCTTATAATTCTTAATGAACGTATCTTTTCTTTTATGTATACTGAGAGCATATGCATCAAGACAGATTCCTTGTGTGTCCAATCACACTTGGCCAATGAAAAAATTCTATTCTATTCTATTCTACTGTGGGTTAATCAGCAAGGCCAATGTAGGGCACTTCCAAGGACAAAGTTCTGGCTCAGAATTTGGAGAAGTGCAGTTCCAACACTTTGGAATGATGCTAAATTGGAAGTGGGTAATAGGACCATAATGTACTTTAAATTCAGTTTCAAAAGGTGCTGTGAAACAGACAGGGACGTAAATATAGCACCCAGCTTCAGCTCTTTAAAACAGCTGTGTCTTTCCCCAACAATTGATGCAACTGCTTTAAAAAAGTTGCAGAAAGATGCTACTACATTTGCACCCTACATTCATAACTTCTATTTTCAGAATGGAACTGAAGCTAATGAATAGTATTAGAGTATTATATTCTTTTTTTTCCCCCCTTTTAAATTGTAATAGGAGCAAAACAAGTAAGCTGGCACAGACTTTCACAAACACAATGAAAAGCAGCATACTGTTTTTCAAAGGAGGGTTTCCCTTTACAGAAAATTTGAAGCGAAGCTGCTGCATTTATTTACAGTTGTAGCGAAAAACCAATAATCCTTGCTACTGTGTAGGATGGGACCTAGTTAATATGCTGCAGATATTGTATGTCTATGATAAAAAAAAAAATCACAACAATGTTTCCAAGATCTTTCCATTACAGAATTTTATAAATGATTTACAGGCTTTCGGGAGAAAGAGGGGAAGCAAAGCTGTGCATCTTTTCCGGCAATTCTATAATGCTTTTATCTGCTGAGAATATCAGGGGGAAGCCAGAAGCATCAAATACAGCGCTATGAGAAGAATTGCACGGTGAAAATATGGAATATATATGGTGGAGGAGTTTTTGCAGCTGTGGGAAAAAGGCAGGGATGGCAATGATAAGTTTGGTTTGAAAAGAGGTTTATTCAGTTTCTGTATACAAAAGAGACTTTCTGCCTGCCTGCCTGCCTGCCTGCCTGCCTGCCTGCCTATCTATCTATCTATCTATCTATCTATCTATCTATCTATCTATCTATCTATCTATCTATCTATCTATCATCCATCCATCTATCTCTTGTCTGTCTGTCTGTCTGTCTGTCTATCTATCTACTATCTATCATCCATCTACTGTATATCTATCTATCTATCTATCTATCTATCTATCTATCTATCTATCTATCATCCATCTACTGTATATCTATCTATCTATCTATCTATCTATCTATCTACTATCTATCTATC
>WNWU01013631.1:9941804-9956622 GCA_012654045.1 Ptyas mucosa | reverse complement strand
ATCTATCCATCTATCATCTGTCTATCATCTATCTATCTATCTATCTATCTATCTATCATCCATCCATCTATCTCTTGTCTCTCTCTCTGTCTGTCTGTCTGTCTCTGTCTGTCTGTCTATCTATCTATCTATCATCCATCCATCTATCTCTTGTCTCTCTGTCTGTCTGTCTGTCTGTCTGTCTATCTGTCTATCTATCTATCTATCTATCTATCTACTATCTATCTATCATCCATCTACGTTATATCTATCTATCTATCATCTGTCTATCATCTATCTATCTATCATCCATCTATCTATCTCTTGTCTGTCTGTCTGTCTGTCTGTCTATCTACTGTCTATCTATCATCCATCTACTGTATATCTATCTATCTATCTATCTATCTATCTATCTATCTATCTATCTATCATCCATCCATGCATCCATCCATCATCCGTCTATCTATCCCGCCTTTATCATTTTTACAAATAACTCAAAGGAGCAAACATATCCCACCCATCTTCCTCCTAACCTCCTGATCAAAATTCAGATGCTTGGCAATTATCTCGTATTTATGACGCAGTGTCCCAGAATCATGTGATCCCCTTTTTGCTACCTTCCTATGAGCAAATGGGGAAACCATATTCACATAACAACTTAAATTGTTACTAGCAACAACTGTGGTGATTCACTTAATATATGTGGCAAGAAAGATTGCGAAATGGAGCAAAATGTATTTAACAACTGTCTTGCTTAGCAATGGAAATGTTGGACTCAATTATGGTCGTAAGTCAATATATAATATATATTATATATATTGTTGTGACTTTGGAAAATTATGCTTTTGTGACTTTTATTGTTTTATCAATGTATAAAATACAAAGAAAAATAAAAAATAGGAAATTAAGGGAAGGAAAAAAGAGAGGGGGAAAGAAAATATGAGGTACAAGGGAAGAAAGAAAAAAGCATTGTCTTCCAACTCTTTTTGGCACAGTACAAATAACAACATTACAACCTCAACTTTTCATTTTTACACATTAGTATATTACTAGCCATTTCTATAATAACAAATCTATCTAATCGGAAAAACCAAAATCAAAGTTGCATTTTTTTTCATCATAAGCACAAAATCCAGAAGTGATATCCAAATAAAAAAGATAATTAAATATATTCTCCTCTTTGAAAAAAACAATTAATTTAACCATTTCTATTTTATCTTCCCTGGTGTGGAAATAGTATGTATTTCTATTTGCTCTTAATAATCTTTAAACAATCACTATTTATATTAACAAAATTCACTATATTCTTTCAGATTCTTTAATCATAAAGGGAAAAATACTTCTTTTTTTCATCCATTTTAAAACACTAAACTTTTCTTTAAAAACATGTCTAAAATCAAAACATTCTAATACATTTTTAAAAAAACTTTCTCTTAACATACATACTTTAAAGTTCACTCTCAGCCCAATAAAATTCCAACTAACTCCAATTAACTCATTAAATTTAGATCATTCCTTCCAAGTTACCCTCACAGAATATTTTTTTCTTCTTGTATACATCCTTTTTAAAACTCTATTTTTTTCTTTAAGCTAATACATCTTTTTCTTTAACTTTCTCTTAACATAGATGCTTTTGTGACAACACCTCTTTAGATAAATATTGTGTCTTCTTATTTAAAGAGTTGCCAACAGATATGAGGCAACGCATGCTAGTTCTGAAGCACTATTCAAACTTTGGACTAAATACAATATCCTCCTGTATATCATGGGTGTCAAACTCAAGGCTGGGGGCTGGATCTGGCCCACAAGTTGCTTAGATCTGGCCCATGGGGCTGCTTCTGGAAACAGCGAAGGTCCGGCCTGTAGTGCCTCTGCCGGTGAAAACGGAGCTCGTGAGGGCCGCTGTTTTTGCTGGCAGAGGGCTTCAGGAGGCCGTTGCAGCTGAAACGGAGCTCAGGAGACCGTTTTTGCTAGCAGAGCGCTCGGGACACCACAGGTGCCCCCAACACGAGCTGGCCACGCCCATCCTGCCAATGCCTACCCCTGCCTCCCAAGGTCAAACACAACCCTCAGTGAAATCGAGTTTGACACCCCTGCTGTAGATCAATAGACAAACTGAATCAATCAATCACAAGATGCCATCCGTAGTTTATGAACCTTAATTCTTTCCCTTATATTTTTGTTTTAGTGCTCACCTACTAGTCTTACTCTGGCTGTAAGCCACATCTCTAAAACTTACCCTAATTTAGCATTATGTTTCTCTTCAAAGTCCTTCCAACTTCTTGATAAATATATTAGCTGATCCTAAAGTTTGAGGCCTCTACCAATTTATCTCCTTTCCATCTCATTCTCATTTCCTTACTTGTCCATTCTGGTATTTCTAAATTTGATCATGGACCCTCTCTTTTGTCTTCTGCTTAAGCTTGCCAGGACACAATTCCACTTTGGAACGGATCTAAGAAAGCTTGTCTTGCAAAAACATAATTTTAGAAATGGTTCCCAATCCTTGCCTACATTCATTTTCTTCCCAAATCTGTGACAGTTTATATAGATTTTGTTATCTTGCTTGAACATGATAGGGCACAAAAAGCTATTTCAGGATTGTCCTGTTTTATAAGATGTATTCTTTTTCAAAGAAAGCTTTACATTTCTGTCCAGTTTGGCTATTTTTACAAAGTGAATTTAAAGAACTTGGATGCAACACTGAAAAAAGTTTCTTTAAAAATATTAAGATATCCTTCTGCAGCTCTGAATTGAATATGTTGCCATGCATTATCTACCAGATTTATGGTATATAAGAAGGAATTACTATACTATTTTCCAAATATTGGTTATTGGTTACTGACTTAATCCAAGCTAATAGATAAATAAAGTCAGCTTATTGTAATTTTCTCTTAATAAAACTATTTTCAGAGCAGGGGTGAAATCCTGCAGGTTCTGACAGGTTCTGGAGAACCGGTAGCAGAAATTTTGAGCAGTTCAGAGAACTGATAGCGGAAATTTTGAGTAGCTTGGAGAACCGGCAAATACCACCTCTGGCTGGCCCCAGAGTAGGATTGGAATGGAGATTTTGCAATATCCTTCCCTTGGAGTGAGGAGAGAATGGGGATTTTGCAATATCTTTCCCATGCCATACCCATCAAGCCACGCCCACCAAGCCACGCCTACAGAACCTGTAGTAAAAAAAATTGGATTTCACTACTGCTTCAGAGCATTAGTGGAACCAAAAATGGATTTGTCATAAATGGAGGACTACCTGGATAGACTGGCTTTTCTTAAAGAGAAGCTAAAAATTAAAGTTAGAAGGGATAAAGTGGACTGGCCAATTTAAAAAAAAATTAAAAGATGCCAATTAAAAAAAAAGTTCTTTAAAAGAAATCATTGAATCATCCCATGGATCAAGAAATTCTTTCTGTGCCAAATTTAGCCTGTTTTACATTCCTGTAACTCAGTTTTTAATATAGGTAGTCCTCAATTTACGACCACAATGGAATCAAAAATATCTGTTAAAATAAGATAACTTTTATTGTCATATTTTTTCTGTGGGCACACTGGCACAAATGAAATTCTGTTGCCTGATTTTAAAAGTGTACATATACATAACACACATATAGAAATGCTATATACATACCTATGTATATACCTACACCCTAACATATAAAAACATTATATGTTATATGTTGCTAAGTGAAACACCTATTAAGTGAGTTTTGCTCCATTTAACGACCTTTCTTGACAAAATTGTTAGGTGAATCACTGCAATTATTAAATTAATAACATGGTTGTTAAGTGAAATTGGTTTCCCCATTGACTTTGCTGATGATGCTGATACCTTCATCAGTATGAGTCAATTGCCAAGCATCTCAATTTTGATCATGTGACCCTGGAGGATGCTGCAATGGATGTAAGTGTGAAACACAATCGTAAGTTTTTTTTCAATGATGTAATTTTGAACACTCACTAAATGAATTGTTGTAAGTCGAGGAATACCTGTAGATGCTATATTTCTGTTCTCCCCCATACCAGTGATGGCAAACCTTTTTGGCGTCGCATGCCAAAAGCAGAGGGAGAGCGGGGGGGGGGGTTCACATGCCCACACCCATAATGCAATGCACCCCCCTGTGTATGTGCACACGACCCCCCTGCACTGTACCGCCTCTGCGCATGTGCCCTCACCACCCCAGTGCATGCGCACATGACCACCACCCCCAGTTTTGGTGGTAGCAGGCCTCTCTGAAGGCCTGCTACAAAAATGGGCCACGGGGTGGGAGTTGGGTTCTACTTACCTTTACTACCAGTTCCCAACAGAGCCATGCATGCTCGCGAGAAGCATTTTGATGACATCGGGGTCAGTGGGCGGGGCCTCCCACAAGTTTTACTACCAGTTCTATAGAACCGGTGGGAACTGGGGGCAACCCACCACTGCCCACGCCCCATTTTGGTGCTAACAAGCTTCCTTGAAGCCTCCTGGGACCAAAAACGGGGGTGGTTTTGGCTCTCTCCTAATGGGAGAAGATCAACACCTAAACCTGACTTGAAGTGGTGAGCTGCTCCAAATCCTCATTCCCCAAACGAGTTTGCCCCACTCAATGTGTGGGGGGGAGGCCAAAAGGGAGCCAAAGCCATCCCCAAGCTATTATGGTAAAATATTCCAAGCACTATGAATCACATACTCCCTTCGGCTACTTGGGAAAGGGATTGGGAGTGCTCCCATTCCATTGGTGGAATGGTGGCCAGACGGGTGGTCTCTCTCAGATGCTGCCAGGTTAGGATAACTCCCTAAAAAGCCCGCTTGCCTCTTCTTCCCACCCCCAAGTGGGAATCGCCGAGAAAGGGGCCAGGAAGGTGGCAGCGCTTGGTCGTGGCGCATTTGCAAGCTGCCTGAAGTTGAGCCATCTGCCTAGTGACTTAGGTCCAGAGAAGAGCAAGAAACGGGGCTGTTTTCCGGAAAGAGGGGAGGGGGGATAATGGCCATCGCTCCTTCGCCCCTTTCTCCATGCCACCTTTTCCCTTCCTGGGTGTGCATGCATCTCCTAAGTGCCTTTGGCTTGAAAAATTGCAACAGGCGAGATCTCTCTGAGATGGTTAATTAACATTGTGCTCCACTGGATGCTTCTGAGTGCCTGTGCCTCTACCTCTTTGCAGAGGCAGCGGTGGCTCCTCCTCCCTCCCCCCGCCAGCCTTGCTGTAAATCTAAGGATTTGCCTTAAGGTGGGAGAAAGGTCTTGCTGGTGGTGGTGTGGGGGGGGGGAAGGAAACGTCTGTGGTGCCAGTGACTGCAGCCATGCTCTGGACAAACCCGGTTGGAGCTAGTCAGGCGATTTCCGGCATGGCCTGCACCAGCGCGGTGCAGGGCTTGCTACATAACTTTGCCGGTGTCACTGCCTCTGTAAAGAAGCAGCGGCGGCAGGCCGTTCCTGCCAGCAAAGAGGCAGCGGTGCTGGCAAACGTATGTAGGCAAGCCCCACATCCCACCTGCAGGCTGGAAATTGCCCGACTGTCTCCGCGGGGCTGCAGAGCTGAGTGTATGGCGTCCTGCTTCCCTTGCACACAGCTGATCAGTGCTCCAACGGGGCTTCTCCGGAGTGTGACTGCAGTCACTGGCACCACAGACGTTCCTCCCCCCAGGACCTTTCTCCCACAGTGGGCATGTGTGTGCCAGGAAATAAACTTCTGGTTTCCGGTGCACACATGCGCACCGGCCACCTAGTCTTCTGGTCACTGGCGTGCGGGACGATCAGCTGGTCGGCTGATCTTCTGGTTTCTGGCACAGCTGCATGAGTGAAGGCCTGCTGATTGTTGCACACACATGCACGTCAGTAACCAGAAGACTAGTTGGCCGGTGCGCATGCGTACACCAAAAACTGGAAGAGGAATGGGCACTACCGCACGTACCAGGCGACATGGCTCTGCATGCCACCTGTGGCACGCGTGCCATAAGTTCGCCATCATGGCCCTCTAATATTTCTACCTCTTACTTTATATTCTCACTTTTTATATATTTTTAGATCTTAATTCATATATTTCTAGCTTTTCATAATTTTTTAGAGTTGTATTTTTGCTCTTGATGTAACCTTGATACTTCCTTAATCAAGGTATTCCACTTTACTTAATGCTGATCTATAACCATAATAAAGATTTAGTTTTATTTTTCTGTCCTCCTTGTTCCCAGCATCTTCATCTCTGAGTTTGGTTCAGGTTTAATTCATTTCAGAACTCAGAAACCCTTGAGGTATACTGGACTTCAGGATGAAAAGTGGTACAGTTCAATATGCTGTATATATAA
The DNA here is from genome assembly GCA_012654045.1 of Ptyas mucosa. NCBI lineage: Eukaryota > Metazoa > Chordata > Lepidosauria > Squamata > Colubridae > Ptyas > Ptyas mucosa. Next base: position 9,950,357 of record WNWU01013631.1, on the reverse strand, counting down.
TTTTAAATATACATTTTAGACCTGCGTGTATAAGACTGAATGTTTAAAGACTATACATTGGGAACTTTTAATTTTTGTTGTTTGTGGCTCCCCACTCTTAAATGAGTTGTTAAAAACTTAATTAAATTTCAGATCTGAACATTAATTATGAATAAAAGGAAGTTATGGGATTAGCAGAGGGCAGCCTTTTTGTTTATGAATTATAAATGGTTTATAAATTAAGCCTGGAAGCATCAAAACTGCTGATGAGAAGGAAGGAGAAGATACCTAATTTATTTTTCTTAGTGCTCTGTGTGGGTGGAATTTTCAGTCTTATCCCCAATGTAAAACAATGATGTTTACTAAGAATAATGAATTTGTGTTGTTCTGCCTTTCATTCTCTTTTTAGATAATAAAACCTTTTTTCATTCTAGCCTACTTCCCCGATTTGTAAATTGTGTATGTAAGCACAATTGTTTTGCAAACAGTTTCTCAACTGAAATCAATATGAAAATCAAAAAAGGCTGCAGATTTTAAAATGTCGGGGAACAGAAGATTAGCCAATACAAGAGTCACACCTAATGGATAAAGCAACATAAAGGGCTGCAGCATCCAACATAAAACGATGCAGCATTTTTTAAATTCAAATTTAGTTTTTAGTTTTTTAAAAAATGGGAAAAGTGATTGTGCACAATCTGTGGTGTTGGACAATAGATAATCCTTCATTTACAACCCCAGTTGGGAACAGAATTTCTGTTGCTAAGCAAGACAAGTGAGTCATGTCTGAATTTATAAACGTTTTGCCAGTGTTGTTAAGTGAATCATGGAAGTTGTTAAGTGGAACATGTGGTCTTTAAGTGTATCAGACTTCCCCTTTGCTTGTCAGAAATCGGTTGGGAAGATCAGAAATGGCAGCTATGTGACCTTGGGATGTTGCAACCATGATAAATACACGGTATTCAAATTTTGATCACGTGTCTATGGAAATGCTGTGAGGACAAGGGCCAGTTGTAACTCACTTTTTTACTTTTGAATGGTTGCTAAACAGCTGGTTGTAAATTGAGGACTACATGACAGTACTTGTCATGACAGTACTTGACAACATTTTCCCAGGAAGAAGAGAGCACATTTCAAAGAATGAGTAAGACAAGAGGTAGCTCTCCAACTGGAAAGGAAATGGAGGAAGAGTGTTAGGATAATCACTCCCTAGAACTTCCTGGATTTATATTAATTAGGCTGAGTATACAGTAGTCCTCGTCTTATAACCACAACTGAGCCCAAAATTTCCATTAAGAAATAAGATAGTTATTTTGCCCCATTCTACAACTTTTCTTGCCACCATTGTTAAATGAATCACTGCAGTTGTTAAGTTAGTAATACATTTATTAAGTAAATCTGACTTCTCCATTGACTTTACTTGTCAGAAAGTTGCCAAGTATCCAAATTTTGATCACATGATCATGGGGATACTGCAATGGTCATAAGTGAAAAATGGTCATAAGTCACTTTTTTTTCAGTGCGGTTATAACTTTGAATAGTCACTAAATGAATGGTTGTAAGTCAAGGACAACCTGTACACTCAGTGATGGGATTCAGCCGGTTCGGGCCAGTTCGGGTGAACCAGTTATTAAATTGCTGGCTGGTCACTCCCTGCCCCACCCCTTCCAGGAGTCCCAATGTGCCCCGTTTGGCTCCCAGGTAAGTGCAGGGGGGGTCTACTAAGCCCAAAATGGGGCACGGGGTGTGTGGCACCCCATGGCCACGCCCACCCAGCCGGTCCTTAGGGCAGAGAACTGGTTGTTGAATTATTTGAATCCCACCACTGTGTACACTGTACTTTTACTACACATTAGATCCTCCTCTCTATTTTGCAGTTACTGTCTTTAATACTTCATTTCAAGTCTTTGTCTTTCCTTTAAGTCAGTTCCTTGTCTTGTCTTCAAATGCCATCTGGAGAGCAACTTCAATGAAGACTTTCTCTGTCTCTTTTTAGTCTAATCCTTTTAGTTTAATCTGATTGGACAATCACTTGTCTGAAATGGTATAGGGCTGTGTTGGCAAACCTATGGCACGTGTGCCGAAAGTGGCACGCAGAGCCATTTTTCCGGACACGCGAGCCATCGCCAAGCTCACCTGAAACTGCCCATGCGTGCGTGCCCAGCTGGTGTTCAGGCCTCTGATGCACGTGCGCGCAATTCAGGAGACCCAGCTGCTCTTCGGAGCTCTCCTGCGCATGCGTGCGTGTTTGTGCATGCACATGAGATGACTGGTGCACAGTGCACGCATGCGCAGTGTTTGCACGCATGCACTGCACACACAAAAGCTGTGCGCATATGGTGAGATTGCACACAGCGCGCATTAGTGGTGCGGTTGGGCATGCAGCACATGGGGAGGAGCTGCGCATTACTGTAGATGGCATGCAAGTGCACACAGTGCTCGGGGCATGTTCATTTTCGGCACTCAGTAAGTAAAAGGTTCGCTACCACTTGTATAGGGTTTTCTACTTGAGCAGGGAGTTGGACTATAAGACCTCCAAGGTCCCTCCCAACTCTCTTATTCTATTATTCTGCCTCAGCTGTCCAGACCTTCTTCCGTTGTTATATTTCTGCCGTTCGTTTTGCTGATTCCTGTCTTTTATGCAGGAATCCCTCTTCCAGACATGCTCATGTATTTTATTTCATTGTCTCATTAATGCTGTTTCTCTGCAGCATCTTGGCTAACATGTGAGTGCCACATTACTTATTATTAAAAATGAAAGCCAGTTTCTTGGAAACCCATTACTTTTTTTTTAATTCCTACCCATCCACAAGTATTGGAAATCTGATGCTTTATTTATAAGCATTGGCACATCCAGTGAAAAATTCTGGTCATAATTAAGGGACGAACAAATGATTATATCCGGAAGATGTTTGGCCTTCTTGGAAATCGGTTATACATCTGATGCTGACGAGTTCATTTTAAGATCTGTGGTAGAAATAGCACATTGTGTCTGATCTTGGCACACTTTTCCAAACTTTCAGTTAGAAGAGAGAAAATAAAATATACTAGAAAAACAATAAGTCTCCATTATGCTTTCATAGTGTATAAGTAGCTTCCTCCTTCAGAAAAGAAGGAAGAATGTATGGAATGGAAGAATAAAGAGTCATAAAGCACTAGAAATTAATGGATAGATTTTTATAAAATCGGAGTGATTTGGTTCAGTTAGTTCTTGCAAACCCTGGTGACTAATGGAGAGATCTGCCTGCCAAAAATCCATAGTGAATTTGTCAACTAATTTTGATGGCTGCATTTTGATTTTTAAAGTAGCATCTTGAGTCATTTGCAATCCTGGGCACTAATGATGAACTCTAGTTATTTTGTGTGCAAAAGGCCTAGTTAGATGAGAACAAGAGTGAATAGGAGTAGTGGGTTGCAAATCCCGTCGCTATTGGTGTGCTTACGGGCATGCGCACGCACGATGCTTCTATATATGCACAGAATCATCCGGGCGGGTGGGCGGAACCTCCTGTTGCCGCCGCTACCAGTTTGCCTGATCTGGGGTGAACTGGTAGCAATCCACCACTGGTGTATAGTGTAATAGACTGTGAAAATAATTTTGAAAGACAGAAAGAAGAGCCCCATCCAGAAGTCTCCATACTTGGTGACTTTAAGGCTTGTGGTCTTCAACTCTCAGAATTCCTTAGCCTGGCTGAGGAATTCTGAGAGTTGAAGTCCACAAATCTTCATTAGCATTCATGAATTTAGTTTCCTGCTCTGAACTACCATGAAGGCTAACAATGGGCTTGAAAGAACATAGAACAGGCTGTCAAATTCCCGGCCTGAAGGTTGAGAAACACTGCCCTAATCCCATGATCAACATTTGGGCACTTGGCAACTGGCATGTATTTACAATGGCTGCAGTATCCTGGGGTCATGTGATTGTCACTTGTGACCTTCCCAGCTGGCTTCTGACAATCAGTGTCAAGGAGGAAATCCAATTCACTTAATGACTGCATGATTCACTTAACAATTGCAATGATTTGCTTAACATTTACGTCAAGGACTATCTGTATACAACCCAGAGTCCCACTGAATAGGTGACCTTATAAAGCCAATTAATACCAACAATTTTGTGCATGCAGACATCTCAGTGAGGTTACTGTCTGTCTCCTTGGCCTAGATTGTGATTGAGGTTACACTGAAAGTAGGCCCCCTTGATCTAATTCTAAACTTGTGGTCAGTGGACCACAAAATAAAGTACTGTAGTTTATGTAAGGGAAAACTTCAAGATATTCAAGGTGTAAAGAGGAAGAACATTCTATTGAATATATGATAGCTGCTTTAAAAAACTTTTTAACAAATATTAGAGCTATTTTACTTTATACATACAAGATCTGTTAAATTTCAAAGCTAGACTCCAGTGGTGGGTTCCTCCCGGTTCGGCCTGGTTTTCCCGAGCTGGTAGCGATGACGATATGATGTCACCGAACCGGTTCTTCCCCCTGTGCCCCCCCGCATTATTCTTACCTTTTATTTGGCCCTACCCCCAATATATTGCTGCCTCCTGAGTCCCAGCTGATGACTAGAGAGAAAAAAACTCTTTAAACTCTTGCCGGGGGGCTTCAAAGGGCCGCCCTACAGCTGATCAGTGTTAAAAGAAAACAAATGAGTAGACCAGTGCCTGCAAAAATACATGGGTAGACCAGTGCCTGCAAAAAACAAATGGGTAGACAGGTACAGCTCTGCAAGCAGTTAAAAGCCTGGTAGACCGGTAGCTCTGCTAAATCCTAAATAATTGTCACATTACCATCAAGCCATGCCCACAAAATAAGCCACGCCCACAGAACCCGTAGTAAAAAAATTTAGAACCCACCCCTGCTAAACTCTATATAGTTGGAGAAAATCAACCATTTCAAATATCGGTTTTATTTCTAGGGCAGTCTTAAATCTATAAAAATTGATGAAATTTAGTTCCTGATGAAGCTTTTTTTCTTAATCTATAAATTTTTCTGATTTTAACTTGGGCGTATTTTCTTAACACAATTCATACTGTGCTATGTAGTGAATATATGTAATCACTCAAAAGTGTAGTATTTTTGTCATTACCATTTATGTTAAACAAAGAATACTTCTCTCTTCAAACTGATTCCTGAAATGAAAATACACGGACTATGGGGCGTGATTTCTGTCTTTTAATAGAAAAACTGGCAAGTCCAAAGAGAATAAAATATCGATAAACTGTAGTTAGAAGAAGGATCTTTTCGGCATGGCAAAAACATTCCCGCTCACTTATCTCAACAATGGGCATTAATGTTTGCCTCTTCTAGCTCACAATAAATTAATTATCCCAAAGGTGCTTTTTTCAAGAGGCAACTTGACTTTCTGGTTTTAATTTGAAGACATTTCGCTTTGGGACAGCCGTAACCTGGATGACTGAATAAATTAATTAGTTTTCCAACATAAGAATGACATAGGATACTTTTCCTGTTCTTTAGATATAAAACACAGACAGTCCTTGACTTATGACCAATCGCTTAGCGATCATTTGAAGTTATGGTGAATTCTGAAAAAGGTACTTATGACTCAGATTCCAAATTCCAATAACCACTCCAATACCTTCAGTCATGTGACTGCATTTTGGGAGTTTGGCAACCAGCCTGCATTTAGCTCCCTTTGCAATGTCCAGTAGTCCAGTGATTGCAATTTACAATGTTTTCATCAGAAATCAGCATTTCCTTCATGTCCATGGAGAAAAATGGGTTTGCTTAATGACGACTGCATTCACTCAACAGCCAACAAAGAAAAGTTCATAAAATTTGGCACATGACAATCTGCTTAAAAACAATCACAATTTCCAGTTGTAATTGCGGGTTCAGTTACTGTCCTAAGTCAAAGATTACCTGTAAGCTTTTAGATATGATATAGGGTTTCCTGCCTGAGCAGTGGGGTTGGACTAAAAGACCTCCACAGTCCCTTCTAACTCTGTTATTCTGTGCTCTGATCTGAATACAAAAATACTGAATGCATGGCCAGTTTTCAAGTGTTGACTTGCGGAATTGTGAGAATTGTTCTTCAGCATATTTGGAGGATACTGATTTATGGAAGATTGGTTTCCACAAAGTCAAACCATTCAGTTCAACAGCAGTGGTACATGCCAGTCATCAGAATGTAGGAAAATTTCTCAGCTTAATTACTGAATCCCTCAAAAAGCTGTTTAACATGTGGACATCAAATTGATCTTGGCCACATTAGTTGCCAGAATAACTAATGCCATTCCTTCTTTCACAATGGGAACACTGATGTTTTAAGAGCTAACAAATGCTTAACATGTCACTCCGTAATGATTTACACAGCACTTAACTGGTCGTCCTTGAGCAAATGTCCATTTATTTTTATAGTTTCTTTAGCATTTAAACTCTTATGGCTCAGCCAACGGGTTGTTGGAAACTGTCAAGCTCTCTGAATTTTGAATCTAGAGCTGCTTTAATAGTTTTGTTTACACTTATGGCTTCTCTAAAACATTTATTGCTACTTTTGCATTAAAATATCCAGTGCTCAATGTCTCGTCATTATGTATACTACTCACTGGCTTCTTATTTGAGTGGAGATAATAGAATAAGAAAGTTGGAAGGGATCTTCTACATAGTCTAACCCCCTGCTCAGACAGGAAACTCTATATCATTTTGGAAAAATGGTTGTCCAATCTCTTCTTGAAAACCTCCAGTGCGAGAGCACCCACAACTTCTGGAGGCAAGTTGTTCCACTGATTAGAATAGGATAGGGTAGGGTAGGGTAGGGTAGGGTAGGGTAGAGTAGAGTAGAGTAGAGTAGAGTAGAGTAGAGTAGAGTAGAATAGAATAGAATAGAATAGAATAGAATAGAATAGAATAGAATAGAATAGAATAGAATAGAATAGAATAGAATAGAATAGAATTTTTTTAAAAATTGGCCAATTGTGATTGGACACACAAGGAATTTGTCTTGGTGCATATGCTCTCAGTGTACATAAAAGAAAAGATACATTCATCAAGAATCATAAGATACAACACTTAATGATACTCATAGGGTACAAATAAACAACCAGGAACAAGCAACAAAGTTACAGTCATACAATCATAAGTGGAAAGAGATGAGTGGTGGGAACGATGAGAAGATTGATAGTTCTAACTCTCAGGAAATTTCTTCTTAGTTCTAGGTTGCTTCTCTTCTTGAGTAGTTTCCATCCATGCTGTCTTCAGGTCCTTTGGGGAAGAGGTTGAAACACCCACCACGACTCTTCTTTGCAGCAGCCTCTTAGATATTGGAACACTGCTATCATGTAACTACTAGGCCTTCTTTTCATTAAACTAGACATACCCAGTTCTTTATATGTTTTAGCCTCCAGTCCCCTAATCATCTTTGTTGCTCTTCTCTGCGCTCTTTCTAGAGTCTCAACATCTTTTGTATATTGCGGCGACCAAAACTGGACGCAGTATTCCAAGTGCAGTCTTACCAAGGCATTATAAAGTGGTATAACACTCAGGGGTGGGTTCTACTTACCTTTACTACAGGTTTGCAACGAGGCCACGCGAATGCTGATGACGTTGGGGTCGGTGGGCGGAGCCTCCCGCCGGTTTTACTACCGGTTCTATAGAACCGGTGCGAACCGGGGGCAACCCATCACTCGTAACACTTCATGTGATCTTGATTCTATTTCTCTGTTATTGCAGCCTAGATATTGTCTCAAAAAGTCAAGTGGGCGATTGTGGTAGCTTTCCCACTGCAAACACTGTTGGCCAGGGCTCAGTTTAAGTTATTGATGTTTTTCTTTAGAACACTCCTGTCACACATACACTCAAAATGTTTGCCTGCTGTAATTTGTCTCCGCAATCCTGTGCTTTTATTTATATACATTTCAGTGCAGTCTACTCATTGGAAAAGACCCTGATGTTGGGAAAGATTGAAGACAAAGGAGATGGCAGAGGACGAGATGGTTAGATAGTGTCACTGATGCAATGAACATGAATTTGAGCAAACTTTGGTAGACTGTGGGGGGACAGGACGGCCGGGTGTGCGGTGGTCCATGGGGTCACAACACGACTTAGCAACATGAAGTGCAATCTTCATCTGTTTCTTGGTTCAAGTCTGCGACTTCCAGAGTGCAGGTTTTATGGATCTACCTCTACAATTACGAAGTCAATTTCTTCCTTTCCTTCATTTTTGTGAAAGTTTCATGATTTAAAAAGAATTTTATTTTTTTTTTCAGTTGACAAGTGAGTGTAGGGTCCGGTTACCCTCCCTCCCTCCCTCTTAATGAGGATATAGACAAATGGTTGTATCACGAGGCGTACGTATCACGTATTGTTTAAAATATGTCTTATTAAGTTTCTTTTTTTTTTCCCCTCCAAGTTTTAAATTTTGTTTGCTGGTTTGTGAATTTATCTTGTTAGGTGGAAATTTGTAATAACACTATCTTCTGATTTGTGTTATTCCTTGTTGGTATTCATACATTAAAATACAACTAAGAAAACATGATGAATAAGTGGGAATTATGCGGAGAGATTTTTCATCCTTTCCTTTCCTTTCCTTTCCTTTCCTTTCCTTTCCTTTCCTTTC
>WNWU01013631.1:9925340-9941794 GCA_012654045.1 Ptyas mucosa | reverse complement strand
CCTTTCCTTTCCTTTCCTTTCCTTTCCTTTCCTTTCCTTTCCTTTCCCTTTCCCTTTCCCTTTCCCTTTCCCTTTCCCTTTCCCTTTCCCTTTCCTTTTTTTTTTTAGCCTTTTGTATGGCGTTCAAGGTCCTTGCCTGATTTTTGCAGTCAGGACACAGAATCAACATGCATCAGATCATAATCAGATGTGAGTCAAAGCTAGGATATCTTATGGATAGAGCAGATGAAATTAGAAGTTGATGGAGCACATCAAGGAGACAACCAAGATGAAGGAAAAATACTGTGCTCGGGTAGTAGAGCAAACAAAATTTCATCAGATGTTCTGATTCAGTCACGTCTCATGTATAGGTAGTCTTTAACCATTTGAAGTTCCAACAAACCGTGAAAAAAGGTCTTACAATCCTAGTTCCAACAGCTGACAAATTCTCCCCCATGGTCACGTGACAGCATTTTGGGCACTAAGCAACCGCATTTATGGCCATCTGCAGTATCACATGACTGCAATTTATAACATTTTCGCTGAAAACCAGCAATTACTTCTGCTTTCCGGGGGAGAAAAAAATGCCCCATAGTGAACAATTTCATTTTAACAACTGTGATGGTTGTTTAATGACTTCCACATTTGCTTTATGGCTGCCACGTTCATTTAACAGCCACAGCAAAAAAACGTTTGGAAAATTGGAACATGTGGTGACCCCATTCCACATCCATCAAGGCTTTTGACCAAAATTGCAGGGCAAATTAGGGTCATAAATTGAGGACTACCTGTAGAGAAACAATATAGAAACCCTCTTGAGATGTGGTGGCACACGTGGTTAAAAGGGAATATGTTGTTAAAAGGCAGTACTGCAGGGCTAACTCACTTTCACTCCAAGAGTTCAATCCTGGCTTAAGGCTAACTCAGCCTTCCATCCGTCCAAGGTGGATAAAATGAGGATCCAGATTGTTGGGGGTAAGGCCCAAGATGCTGACTCTGTAAACCTCTTAGAGAGAGGGCTATAAAGCACTGTGAAGCAGTATATAATATAAGTGCTATTGCTATTGTATTGGTTTTTCATTGACTGTGAGAATGCTCACCCTGCTCCTCTTTATAAGTGTGTTTGGACTGATTCAAAACAGCTTTTACTTCGCATTTGTGGTTCAGCCTGGGAAGAAGTACCATCCAATTCATTATTCTGGTCTATGACCATAATACTCTAAAGATTTATTTGATTCCACCTAATCCATAATAATGGGAAAGGTAAATCAAGGGGATTTGGTAGTTCCTAAAATATGAATCTGTTATCATCATGAAATTGCAAAATGACACTTAGTTATAAAAGGTTTTGTCTTGTGATTCATCTGTGCTCAGTTAGTGAATGAAACACTAACTGAGTTGAAAGATCCTGTTTGTGTCTATCAGTAGAAGAGAATATTTGTAGCTTAGGGTTGAATTATGGGGCCTTTGATGCTCTCTGAGCTTGTCTGTTTTCCTGCAGGCATTTTATTGCCCAACTAGGTAACATCACCAATGTTGATGCTAGGCTATGCTAGGTTAGCACCTAATTGGATGAGGAAATGTCTGCAAGAAAATAACAAAGTTCAGAGTGCACCAAGGACCCTACGGTCTGTACCTTCAGCTGAATCAGGAAGCTTTATAGCATTTTAGGTTGAAGAATAAACATGGCATGCATAAATTCACATGTTAGATGGACAGCCAAGCCCGTTCTTCAAGTGTGAAGCTGAAAGCAAGGAACCACAAGACTGATCTTGGAATGTTGAGTCCATCTTCTAGACAGCCTTACAGAGTCTTACAGTGACAACCGACAATCAAAATATGAGTTTTCCCGCAGTCACCCATCATTCTGCTTTCTAAGGACACCTGTAGGGTCTCAGTGGGGCTCAAAGTACCTGTTAGAATTCACAGAATGCTTGAAGTTGATGCTTTGCTTTTTAGCACGATAACTTTCAGGGGACACAATTGATAGAGAGCACCTTACCTGTAGGCCATATTTGTGCATTTAAGTTCACTTGCTTTAGCTATACATTCTAATGATTATTTTAAATATTATGGGCCATTCAGATTGTTCCAGGTGTGATCTTCAGTGGCATTATAGTGATGTTGAAGTTGCATTTTATCATTTTGTACCTACTTATAGTAACAAGGAAAATAAAACTGTGACTCCTAGAATAGTAGTTCAATATCAGTGCTTTGTTCTTTATTAGTGTTGTACTTTAGATGTTCTTCCCTTGGGAATGTGAATAGAAAAATCCATTTTTGTTTCTGACAATGTTTCTTATTGACTTCCCCTCTTGGTCCTATTTAACCATTAGAGATTTTCTCTCAGACAGCAAATCATCTAGATATAAATTTAAGGAGCAGGGCGTGAGAAACGAGAAATTCTTTTGGTCCTCCAAGTCCTCAATGCCTACTTCTATCTGGATGTTCCTTGCTAGGGAAACAGACATTCAAAGACAATAACATGTGGGTCAAATAATCCCTCTTTTCCTTTTTTGCAATCCTCGTTTTCATTTTCCTTGCTTTCTGATGGCTCCTTTCCTTTCTTTAGCTCCATTTTTCCCAAACATTTGTTGAGATAAGGACTGATAGTCTTGCTAGAAGTCTGAATTTGCTGAGGTTCTTAAATTTAGGCTAAATAAAAATACTTGAAGGGCTGTTTGATGCATTGTTCATCTGTGCAGCCCCGGAAATCCATTCATTCGTCCATCCATCCATCCATCTATCCATCCATCCATCCATCCATCCACCCACCCATCCATCCATCCATCCATCCATCCATCCATCCATCCATCCATCCATCCATCCACACATCCATTTGTCCGTCCATCCATCCATCCATCCATCCATCCATCCATCCATCCATCCATTTATTCATCCACACACACACACACCCATCCATCCATCCATCCATCCATCCATCCATCCATCCAAATGTATACATTGCCCATTTCCCAATGACTGGATCTGATTCAACATCACTTTCTTCTTTAACTATTGATATGACAATTGCATCTTTGTGGTAGGCATTTGGGCATGCCGTGTCTTTGTGTTTTTATAAAAGTGCATTCACCCACTTATTCAGTTAAGATGGTTGCAGATGTGTATTTCAGCAAGATAAGCAAAGCTGATTTACCTTGAAAACACAGCTCCAGTTTTCTTTCTTCTCTAAAACCTTTGTCTGGCTAGTGCATATTTATCTGCAGGCTTTTCTTACTGTTGCTCAAATATACCATTATCCTACAATAGCTGGTAGTTCAAGCTACATCATTGAGAATCACAAATATTATTTTTCTTCATAGAATTCTGTTCAGGGAAAATATTTGTATGCAACCTGCATTCATCTTTTTGACCATTTCCTGCCGGGAGCACGCCTGATGATTATGCTCCATTTTTATTTATTTTTTTGCAGATTCAGAAACCTCTTTGTCAGAGGAAAAGTTCATGGACAGAATAGCATACAAGAATTCTCACAAAGTATATTCAATTTACTTGAAAATACTTGTTTGCTGAAAGTTCATTATTAGGGGCATAGATTGAATGGATTCGATTACTGCGGTGGGAGTCTTCATTTGAAAGGATAGGTTGAAAAAAGCATCTTGAGTTTATAATAGTTAAGAATTACAGGAGCACCCTCCAGTGGCAATGATACTGCACAAATCCTTCCCTCCCTCCCTCCCTCCCTCCCCCTTTTAAACCCTGCTTATTTCTACATGAAAAATATGAAGTAAGAGGAGAGACATCTACTTTAGATTCAAAATAATAGTGACCTTCCCAAGAAACTTTGTTCTCAATGGCAGATGACCAAAATGGGGCTTCTCTCCATATTGATATTGTTTCCTGATTGCTTATTTGTACCCTATGACTATCATTAAGTATTGTACCTTATGATTCTTGAAAAATATGTCAATATATTTTCTTTTATGTACACAGAGAGCATATGCACCAAAGACAAATTCCTTGTGTGTCCAATCACACGTGGCCAATAAAAAATTCTATTCTATTCTATGTAGAAGAGAAGGGTTTCAAACTGGCAACAGAGAAGCATCTTGAACTACCCTTGAAAAAACTATCTAGGACATTTAGGAAATAAAGGATGGAGTGGATGATGTGCCAATATAAGATAGAATAGAATAACAGAGTTGGAAGGGACTTTGGAGGTCTTCTCGTCCAGCCCCCTACTTAGGAAGGAAACCCTACACCACTTCAGACAAATGGTTATCCAACATCTTCTTTAAAACTTCCAGTGTTGGAGCATTCACAACACCTGGAGGCAAATTGTTCCACTGATTAATTGTTCTAACACTCAGGAAGTTTTTCCTTAGTTCTAAGTTGCTTCTCTCCTTGATTACTTTCCACCCATTGGTTCTTGTCCTGCCCTCATGTGCTTTGGAGAATAGCTTAACAGGTTGACTCCCTCTTCTTTGTGGCAGCCCCTGAGATATTGAAACACTGCTATCATGTCTCCCCTAATCCTTCTTTTCATCAAACTAGACATACCCAATTCCTGCAACCGTTCTTCATGTTTTAACCTCCAGCCCCTAATCATCTTTGTTGCTCTTCTCTGCACTCTTTCTAGAGTCTCAACCTCTTTTTTACGTCATGGTGACAAAGACCGATATAAGATTGAGGAACAGCTAAATATTGATATTTTTCCTATAAATTATTCCATACGTCTTTCTAACTAACTAACCAACTAAACCTTCCTTCCTTCTTCCTTTCTTTCCTTCCTTCCTTCCTTTCTCTTTTTCTTTCTTTTTTTTCTTTTTCTCTTTCTTTCTTTCTTTCTTTCTTTCTTTCTTTCTTTCTTTCTTTCTCCCCTCCCTCCCTCCTTCCCTTCCCCATATTACCCATCTATAAATTCATGAAACTCACTTGGGTTCCTAAATGCTGGAATCCATAGTATTTTATTAAACTGGCATATCATGGCTTTTTGTCATTCTCTTTAGCAGGCAATGTGCTGGTTTGGGTACTGTGCTAGAGTGGCATTTTATACCCATTATTTGGCCATTTATAGGGTCAGTTAGGAACCTGAAGGGCTGTAAACAGCAATAGCACTTAGACTTTCATTGCTCAAGGCACTCAGAATCCTTTTAAGGGACGACTTAACATCTCCTCGGTAGGGGACAACCCGTGGAAAGAGCATTCAGTTGTGCAGAAGGATTTGAAGGCCTCACAGATGGTTTAAACAGTGGTCTCCAGCTGTTTCCCTCCAGTCTGCAGGAAAGTCCAGCAGTTTGTGGTGTGATTATTGATTAGACTTTTGTGCTCAGATCTCTTTAGACGCCCAGGAACACCCAGTTCTCTCAACATTAAGGTTGGGAAAACGTCAGAGTTTTGTTGTTCGGAAGGCCAAGATTGAAAAATTCGTGTGTCAAAGTGGGGAGGAATACTGACTCCTGATCAGCATAAAAACAGGAGCACTGCTTTTATCCTATATCTTCAAAAATGTATTTTTTTAAACCAATGTCCATGTAAGATTAATGTGAACATCATCACATAGCCACTGTAATCAAGCTAGTATTCTTTGCCCATTAATTCTTTCAGTTGCTGTAATTATGTTTATTTTTGGACTGATCCAGAGGCAGCTAATTCATTTCTGCTGTTCCCTTTGATTTCAGTGGGAAATCCAGGTCATCTTTTGGTCCCCGCAGCTTTGATTTTCCCACCGTAGTGCATAGTATGTTTTTGGCATTCTTTTATTGACTTTCAAAATCCCCCTGCAAGCTGCTAGGCAAATGCTCAGATTTTGAGTAAAATGGGTGAAATGATCTTAAGAATACTGACACTTGAAGCCCAAATTTTATAGAAGTAGCTACTAAGAGTTCTTGCCTATAACTTTCAGAGGTATAAATTGCCAATGTAAAGGCAATAATTAAGAAATCATTCTTGACAAATCTGATGGATTGGTTTAGAATACAGGAAGTCCTCGACTTATAACAGTTCACTTAGTGACCATTCAAGTTACAACAGCATTAAAAAAAGAGACTTAGGACCATTTTTCACACTTATGACCGTTGCAGCAACCCCTTGGTCGCGTGATCAAAATTTGGATGCTTGGAAACTGGTTCATACTTAATAACTGCAGTGATTCACTTAACAACCATGGCAAGAAAAATGGGGCAAAATTAACCTAACAACAGTCTCACTTAACAACAGAAATTTTGGGCTCAAGTGTGGTCATAAATCAAGAACTAAAGTACCTGTGTTTCGAAGGAGACAGAATAATTTGTAAAGCATTCCATGTTCCTTGTGCCATCAGAATATTTGCAACTCCAACTGTCTCTTTCAGCTTGGTTGTTTTCTAGCAGATATTTCATTACCAAACTAGTTCTAGAAAGGAATAGGGTTTGCTCTATTTTTATATACACATGGCTTACTCTTTCAGTGTTGGTGGGAGTGTTCTTGGTTGTTCCATGATTAAGCTGTTGTTTATTGTTTGATTGTTTGTCTAAGTAGTTCCTTGATTGGGGTATTGTTTACTGCTTGTTTGTTGGTATAGTATTGATCTTGGTATTAATTTTTGCTTACCTTACTTTTGATTGCAGGCAAGGAAGTGTTCTGATCTTTCAGGATTCTGATTGTCTCTTTTGAATGTATGTAGATGTTGTTTGCCCCTATGTGCCCGTGGATGGCTGATTTGTCTGAGTGGCAGGCTTCTAGTGAATTTGGACTTACTGTAGCTATGTCTAGGATGCTCACAGTTCTGCAGCTGAAACTATGGCTTGTGTTCGTCCCAAAGATGCTTTTTCAAGAGGCAACTGGACTTTCGAGTTCGTTTGTTTTTTGAAGATGTTTCACTTCTTATCCAAAAAGCTTCTTCGGCTCTGAAGGCTGTGTCTATCCATGTGTTGTATAATTAAGGAGTTTTCATGATGTCCTCTGACTGCTAGTTGGTGTTGCTTGTTTTTGTAAAAGTTAGGTGGTATTAAGGCATTTTCTGATTTAGCCAATTTGGATGTTCTAGATCATGAGTGTCCAATCTTTTGGCTTGTCTCAGGTGCATTGATTGAAGAGGAAATGTTCTGGGCTGCGTATAAAATATTTAATATAATAAATGATTATAAATTGTAAAATAATATTAGAATTTTGAGATCTTGTGGGGCTGCTGTTGGGTGGATTGGACATACCTGTTTTAGATGTTTAGATGGGCAAGGACCTCATAGCAAACTACATCTAGCTTCATACAGTCATCTCCAACACTAGAGTTTTAAAGAACAGATTGGACAATCATTTGTCTGAAATGGTGAAGGGCAGGGGTCAGCAACCTGTGGCTCTGGAGCCGCATGTGGCTCTTTCATCCCTTTGCTGCGGCTCCGTCACTCAAAATATGCGTCACAACCACCAATGTGTGACACCCACCAGCACGCAACTTATTGAGCTTTTCTACCCCTGGTAGGCCAACCATGGATAAATCCAAGAAAAGTAAAGTTTCTGAAGAAAACAGAACGTTTAATTCAGCTACATATGCTTGTGGCCACTCAAGAAATAGTCAGGCATGGGAAGGGTTTTGTGGCTCCCGGTGTTTTCTTTTCTTTGGGAAATGGGTGTAAATGGCTCTTTGAGTGTTTAAGGTTGCAGACCCCTGGTGTAGGGTTTCCTGCCTGAGCAAGGGGTTGGACTAGAAAACTTCCAACGTCCCTTCTGACTCTGTTATTCTGTAATCTATTCTTCTATTTTGAAGATAAGTTTGATAGCCATATCTGATGTCAGGTCTTTCCCAGGCCTATATTCAAATTAGAAAGGTAACAGTAAGAAGAGATTCAGGGACACTCATTCCATACCTCTGTCTATAATTCACTATTTCTTTTTCCAGATTGGTTTTGCCTGAAAGAAATCCTTGCAAAAGTTAGCAGCCTTCACTTCCTTGCCATGATTCTTAAAACCCTTCTGTGTTCTAATATTGACGTATAGATAAGAGGTTTGTAGCCAGACCATTTCCTGCTTATGAAAGCAACAGCTGGCAGGGGAATTCTGGGAGTTGAAGTCCACATATCTTAAAAGTTATTGAGGTTGGGTAACACTAGATTCTAGTGACTAAAAGATTTTATATGCCAATGGAAGGAAGTTTGTCTTATGCTCAAATATAAAGTGAAAGGAACCCAATCTGAATTTGGATTTTCGCGTAGAAAATGTTTACGTCACCAGCCTCTGACTGTGTTCCTACTTGTAAACTTTGTGAATGTATGCTAATCCAGATCAGGTTTTATACGCTTACTGCAAAATTAAGCAGGAGATCTGCCAGCTGTTTCTTTAAGTCGACATATACTTGGCCTTAAATAATTCAAATTATTTTCCTGATTGCTGGAAATGCGTATAAGAATGCACAGTAAAGGTCAGGAACAAATTGTGAGGTTATTTGGGAGGCATTGTCCAACTTTTATGTATATGTGAATTATTGATCCTGCTCTTTTATGTATCAAAATATAATTGTGTCTCACAAATTTAGCTGACATGTTTCTTCCTCAGAAAATGAATGTTCTGAAAATGGAAATCATTTTTAGATCCATCCTGTTTCTAGCTAGCTGAATACAATCTGTTCCTTCTGATATTAATTTTATGCAATAAACAAGTTTGATATCTTACTGCCAAGTTCAGAATTAAATGGAAGCATAAATTGGCCAGTAAAAGGACACCAAATTCTTTATCCTCGGTTTCCAATCCTTGCAGTTAGTCACTGTGTAAAATAATCATGAAAATTCATGAGGGAACTCCACCAAGCTTTATTTTTCTTCCTGCCATTCTGGCAAGTCTCGCACAAAAAAGATATCTTGCATTTCATTTGCAGTTGGTTAGGTTTAAACATATATGAATCTTCCTCCTGTCATTTAAATGCAAGCAAGGCATTAAATTACAAGGGAGGGAAGGAAGGAAGGAAGGAAGGAAGGAAGGAAGGAAGGAAGGAAGGAAGGAAGGAGATTATCATTACTGAAAAAATATATAGGTCCTAGGAAGGAAGGGAAGAAGGAACAAGGGAAGGAAGGAGATTATTGTTATTGAAAACATATATGGAGTATTAGCAGGGGTGAAATCTACTTACCTTCCCTACTGGTTCGGAAGTGCACACACCATGCAGACCCTCTGTGCATGCACAAACCCTTCTGCACATGCGCAGAGAGTAAAAAACAGGTTACCGGGCGGGTGGGCGGAGCCTCGTGCTGCTGTCGCTACCAGTTCTCCAAACCACCCACCGCCATCACTACCGGTTCACCTGAACCGGTCCAAACTGGTAGCATTTCACCCTTGAGTATTAGGAATAAAAAAAGCAGGGAGGGAGAATATTGTTATTGAAAAAGTATATGGGGTCCTAGGGAGGAAGGGAGGGGAGGGAGGAAGGGAGGAAGGAAGGAAGGAAGGAAGGCATTCCATGAAGCAAGCCCAAATTTTAATACCTTTGTCAAAGGATCTGCAAGGGAGATGGAAAAATTCAGTGGGAGCAAATCTATCCAGCTTCTGTTGCATTGATCTGAATTTAGATGAAAATGCACCTTAGGATTCCCGTCCCACTTTTTGGGGATGGTGCCTTTGAAACAACCTTGACACCTGTTGGCTACCTGGACTAGCACTTTTCTTGACAAGGTTTTGCAAAAGTGGTTTGCCATTGCCTCCTTCCTAGCTCAGAGAGAGATGGACGGGCTCAAGGTCATTCACTTGACGCTGTGCCCAAGTCGGGACTAGAACTCACATCTTCCTACTGTAATAGCTTAACCATTGCACCAAACCAGTTCTTATCAGCCAAGGAGAACAAACTGCTTTTACCCTAACTTGATGAGAATGGAAACATACAACTGATTTTTTTTTAAAAAAAATCCACCCTCTCATAAATTTCTTTTAAATATATAGATGTATTGTATATTATGAAAGCATTGGTAGTAGAAAACTCAAAGGCAGGATTTAAGAGGAATATTTGTAATTTTGAACTTCTTTTATCATTAGCTACAGCTGAAAGATATTAGGGGGAACAAAGCTTTTATAGGTAGTCCTTGACATACAACCAAAATTGGGGTCAGAACTTCCATTACTAAGTGATGCGGGTAATAAATGAGTCACCTTTGATTTTACAATTTTTGCCAAAGCTGTTAAGTGAACAGGGCTTCCCCCATTAACTTGGTTATTGGAACCCGCTGGGAAGGTCACAAATGGGTGATCATGTGACCCCAATTATGATGATGCAAAAATGATCACGAATATGCGCTTATCATAAGTACATGAGGGTGGCCAAGGGCTGATCACGTGACTGGGGATAAACAAACAATTGTAAGTACAAGGACTGATTGTAGGTCAATTTTTTCAGCACTGTTGTAACTTTGAATGGCCATTAAGCAAATGGCCATAAGTGGAGGACTACCTGTATTCTTTAAAAAAGACGCAGAATTAAAAATGGCCCATGGTTGGGATGAAACTGGAAGGGGATTATAAATGTGATAGGGTAAGTCCTTGATTTACAACAGTCCATTCAGTTGTAACTGTGTAACTGTTGGAAGTTACAACACTACTGAAAAAGCGACATGATCATTTTTCATACTTACAGCCATTGTGACATCCTTTGGTCACATGATCAAAAGTCAGACTTTTGGCAACTGGCTCATATCTATGACGGTTGCAGTGTCCTGAGATCATGCAATCCCCTTTTGCAACCTTCTGACAAGCAAAGTCAAGGGGGAAGCCAGATTCATTTAACAACCGTGTTACTAACTTAACAACTGCAGTGATTCACTTAACAAATGTGACAAGAAAGGCCGTAAAATAGAGTATAATCCACTTAACAAATGTCTCACTTAGTGACAGAAAGTTTGGATTCAATTAAGGTCAAAAAAACCTGCAAATAATATCATATTGATTATCTATAGTTATATTTCGGGAAACTTACGCATCTGAGTTCTAAGCATTAATCACATTAGAATGACGGCAACAATTTGCTAGATGGCAATTTAAACGAAAGCATTCATTGCTCCAATGGTTGTGTTGGAAGAGTCTGATGTAAGTTTTTCCTCTCATCCAGAGGTGGGTTTCAGCAGGTTCTGACCAGTTCTGGAGAACCGGTAGCGGAAATTTTGAGTAGTTCGGAGAACTGGTAGTAAAAATTCTGACTGGCCCCGCCCCCATCTATTCTCTGCCTCTCAAGTCCCAGCTGATTGGGAGGAAATGGGGATTTTGCAGTATCCTTCCCCTGGAGTGGGGTGGGAATGGAGATTTTACATTATTCTTCCCCTGTCATGCCCACCAAGCCTCGCCCACAGAACCGGTAGTAAAAAATGTTGAAACCCACCACTGCCCTCATCCCAAAGTGCAGCCATGATAAGCAAACTCCAGTTGAGAAAGCAAAGGGGCAAAACTCCATGGCCTCCTATAAGGCCAGCCTGGTCCAATGTGCCATCTATTGATCAATCTAATTTCAACTTTAAGAGATGTGGTTTTCAATGCTCATAATTGAAATCATACACCCTAAAGTAGCTACGGCTGAGAAACACTGGACTAAGAAAGCGAAGGATGAGTCAGATTTTTCTTTTTCACTCTTTCGACATCAGTTTTGGAATGTGCTGCCTTCTTAAAAAATACTTCTCTTTCTACAATACCACTGACAAGGAACTCATGAAGCTTCATTATGAAGTCAGTGGTGCCCACAAGTCCTCTTCCTTCTACCCTTAGCTCTGCCAGGACTGATGTTGAGTTATTAAAGTAAATTTTTCATTCCAAATGGTTTTAGATTTCCCAAATGTATGGCTGCGATTGGAAGAATAGCAGACTTTGTTCATCCAGAAAACCTTTGAGCTTAAAATCTACAAGCATCTGACTTGCTGGCTCTCTTCATTATTAAGTAAACCACTCTGGGAAATGGAAAGATCTTCAAAATAAAATTCTGAAACAGAATGTGGATTTGCTATTCAATTTTTTTTTAAAAAAAAGATAGTATTGATAAAGCTCTTTGCAATTGTGCCAGGCAATAAAAACTTCCCTTAAATCCTGACCGACAATCTAACACATCTAAATGACCTCAGATTTAAGATTGCTTTTCTTCAAATATTAGGGATTATTCACTTTTTAAATATTTATTATTAAATTTATATACCGCCCTTCTCCTACTGGACTCAGGGCGGTGCACAGCCAAGTAAAAAACATACCAATACAAAATTTAAAAGAAATTTAAAAGAATTATACACTTTGGCCGAAAATGTTTAAGATCTTCCAATTAAACCCATTTTACAGTTAAAAGTCTAATATCTCAAAAAAAAAAGGGGGGGGGAGGTTTACGCCAGCCCTGCTTGTTGGAAAAGAAAAGTTTTTAGGGCATGGCGAAAGGCCCGGAGATCTGATATCCTTCGAATCTCCAGGGGCAAGTCGTTCCAGAGGGCAGGTGCTGCCACAGAGAAGGCCCTCCCCCTGGGGGTCGCCAGCCGACATTGCCTGGCCGACAGCACCCTGAGGAGTCCCTCTCTGTGGGAGCGTACTGGCTGGTGGGAGGCTATTGGTGGCAGAAGGTGGTCCCGCAAATACCCAGCTCCGATGCCATGGAGCGCTTTAAAGGTGGTGACCAACACCTTGACTTATATATATTGACTTCCCTCTCAAGCATCCAGAACAGAGTGTTAATGGCCGTAACCAAACATTTCCCCAGTCCAAGAGAAAATGGAGAGAACTCAAACAGATCCAAATTTTAGAGTACAGGTAGTTCTTGACTTAAGACCAGAACTACCATCATTAAGTGAGGCAATTGTTCAATGAGTTGCATCCAAGTTTACAACCTTTTTGCTTGGTCATTAAGTGACTCATGAGTTGTTAAGTAAATTATTTGATTGTTAAATGAATCCACCTTCCCCATTGATTGTGCTTGCTTGAAGCTGGGTGGGAAGGTTATCGATGGGGGTCATATAACCTTGGAATGCTACAACCTTGTAAATACATGCTGGGCTCAGATTTGATCATGGGGCCACTGCAATGGTCGTAAGTGTGAGGACTAGTTGTAAGCCAGGTTGTATATCACTGTTTTCAGTGGTGTTATAATGTCAAAGAGCCGTTAAATAAATGTCATAAACTGAGGACTATCTGTGGATTTGGTTTAATATGGAAATGAATACTTCTGTCTTGAGTAGAATGAATTTAATCTCTCAGCGATCCTAGAGCAGTCCCTTTTTTCATCATAAATTCTATATAAAACATCTTTAAATATTATTGTATGGACCCTCTAAAACAATGTTTCTCAACCTTGCCAACTTTAAGATATTGTAGACTTCAACTCCCAAAATTCACCACTTTTTATTAGACTGCGGAATTCTTGAAACCCACACATATAAAAATTGCCTAATTTGAAAGAGACTGCTCTAAAAAACAAAGGAATGGGCCAGATTACAAAGAAATGCTTTTAAGATGTCTTATTTATAATAATTGCACATTGAATCCTAAATGATAATTAAAGTATGAAAACAAATTGATTAAAACCACACTAGTAAAAAAAAAAGTATAATCTAGTAATTAAAATCTACATCAGCAGAGAGATTGGGTTAAAAATAGAAAAGCTTCTGAATAAAAAAAAAAATAAAGTGTAAATTTGAGTAAAAAAGAAAGCAACTTATCCAAAATAAAGAATAACAGTAAAAACATAGCTAATCCACATTCTTTTGGTTTTAAAACATGCCAAAGCCTTAAACAGTATCTGTTTTTAATTTTGGAAATGCTAGGAGTTTTGTTTCAAATATGATAAATACATTGGGTTGTTTTTAGCATCTTGTATGGCTTTGTTGTTTCCTTCATGAGACAAACAAACTATCCTTCTAAGTAATCTTATTTTGTATCTAATTTCCTTGCTAATTGTAACTGCCCAGAGAAACAGCATAAAGAAAACAAAGGAAAAAATAGTAGCAAATAATAATTTACAGAATTGGAGGGTACCAGATGGCAAGCCTATTTCTATTGGATGCAGTAGGCAAGGGCTATTCATACTTTACTATTCCACAGATTGTTTTATATATTTCCCATTATGCTGTCCAGAAATAGACAATGCAATTGAGGAATATAATGTTAGTACATCCGCTCATTAAAAAAAATCAATCTCATAAAGAAATATGAGCGTCCTATTGGAGAAAATGACGGCATCCAGTTTTAGTCACTATGATATAAAAAAGAGGTTGAGAGACTACAAAAAGAGTGCAGAGAAGAGCAACAAAGATGATTAGGGGCCTGGAGGCTAAAACATATGAAGAACGGTTGCTGGAACTGGGTATGTCTAGTCTGATGAAAAGAAGGTCTAGGGGAGACATGATAGCAGTCTTCCAATATCTCAGGGGCTGCCACAAAGAAGAGGGAGTCAAACTATTCTCCAAAGCACCTGAGGGCAGGACAAGAAGCAAACTAATCAAGGAGAGAAGCAACCTAGAACTAAGGAGAAATTTAGAACAATTAATCAGTGGAACAACTTGCCTCCAGAAGTTGTGAATGCTCCAACACGGGAAGTTTTTAAGAGGAGATTGGACAACCATTTGTCTGAAATGGTGTAGACCAGTGATGGCTAATCTTTTTGCCGTCACGTGCCAAAAGTGGGGGGAGCATGGGGGGTCACGGGTGCGGGTACCCACATCCATAATTCAATGCGCCCCGCCCTCCCACACATGCACACATGACCCCCACACACACTGTCCCCTGCTTTTAGCATGCGATGGCACAGTGGGCCCAGTAGGCCCGTTATTTTCCCCTCCCCAGGCTCCAGAAGCTTTCTAGGAGCCTGGGGAGGGCAAAAACAGCTTTCCCCATCCCCCCAGAAGCCTTCCGGAAGCCAGAAACAGCCAGTTTCCCAACTTCCAGTGGGACCGGAAGGCCTGAAAATCAGTTGGCCGGTGCGCACATGCACTCTGGAGCTGAGCTAGGGCAACACTCACGTGCCCACCAATATGGCTCTGCATGCCACCTGTGGCACCCGTGCATTAGGTTCACCATCACAGGTATAGGATTTCCTGCCTGAGCAGGGGGCTGGACTAGAAGACCTACAAGGTCCCTTCCAACTCTGTTATTCTGTTATTAACAGAAATACTGGTTTCTGTATGACACAGAAGAACCATGCCAGCTGCAATTCCTGTTGCCAAGTACATTGTAAGAGGTGAGGGCGGCCTCTATAGCCTGCCCGATGGAGGGCTCTCCCTTCTGATATTCTCCCCACTTTTCCAAAGCTTTGCCTAACGTTCTGCAGGTTGGCAGCTGATGGTGAGCTCGAGCCGAGTGTTGCAATTCTTGAATTGCATTTGGCTCCTAGTTCTTCTGAAACATTCAGTGCTTGGCAGGGTCTGAGAAAAGAAACGGGAGGTAAATGGATCATTGGCCTGAATTATGGTGGCAGATCCCAATACCTAATTAAATGATTAACATCCGTCCAGTTCCAGATGAGCTATCCATTTTCAGTACAGTGGTGGACATTAAATAAGACATAAAATAGAAAGTACAGTACGTAAGATCTCAGGAACGGGGGTGGGGTGAGGGAATAAAGATGACTGCGACATATTTTTGACTCTCTTTTTGGTTCCCTGGGGTTTGAGTTGAAAGATGAATAATCAGGCTGATTTGTAAAGCCATAAAAGTAAGAAAAAAAAATTAAATTCTACTGGTTAGATTAGATGTTCCAATAAATCCACAAGTAAGTAGGCACTAAAACATCTACAGCAGGGGTGTCAGACTTGATTTCATTGAGGGCCACATCAGGGGTGTATTTGACCTCAGAGGAGCCAGGGGGAGTGGCCAGGGTGGGCGTGGCCAGCTCGCTGTCACTCATTGAGGCTCCGTTTTCAGCCGTGACGACTTCCTGCAGCCTTCTGCCAGTGAAAACGGAGTTCAGGAGCTGTTTTCACTGGCAGAAGGTTGCAAGAGGCTGCAAAATGGAACCCAGGAGGACTGTTTTCACTGCCAGAAGGCTGCAGGAGGCCGTCACGACCAAAAATGGAGCCCAGGAGACCTGCATGTGGCCCTCCTGAGCTCCATTTTCTCTGACAGAAGCACCGTGGGCCGGTCCTTCGCTGTTTCCAGGGTGAGCCTGTGGGCCAGATCTAAGCAATCTTTGGGCCAGATTGGGCCTTGAGTTTGACACCCCTGATCTATAGGATACAAAGTCAAACAACATTTTCAGCAAATGTGGATGCAAACATATAGTCCTTTACAGCCATCCAATTAGTGGCCGTTTGAAGTTACAACAGCACTGAAAAAAAATGATTTACATCTAGTTCTTGAACTTACAATTGTCAAAACAGTGCCATGTGATCAAAATTTAGGTGCTTGGTTGCTTCAGAGGTTATGTTTCAGAGAGTGTTAACTTCCTGCAATATTCAACTTATTTTATAATGGCTATTGCCTTTCACTATGCCACTTAAGAAAGATGCATTTTATGCTGGGCTGATAAATTGGATTCCTTGGACAAAATACTTAATTTGACTAGAATTATTTCTATTTCTTGTCCTTCCCCATTTTCAGTTGGTTTG
>WNWU01013631.1:9906693-9924940 GCA_012654045.1 Ptyas mucosa | reverse complement strand
CTAAGAGAGATCATGGTTGGTCCACTCCAAGTGATTACAGAATTGGTTTGAAGAATGATCCAAGTTAACATATACAAACCACAATACGCAATTTGGTGTTTTTCGAACATTTGCTTCACAATAGTACTAGCTATTAGTTGAGAACTTATCTTTATATGTCATGACAATATTTTATATGTTTGACAATATTTTATTGAACAAATCACTACAGGTAGTCCTTGACTTACAACCATTCATTTAATGATCGTTCGAAGTTACAAATGGCAATGAAAAAAAAATGATTTAGGCTTACAATTCGTTGTAGCACTCCCACGGTCACGTGATCAAAATTCAGGCACTTGGCAACTGACTCATATTTATGACGGCTGCAGTGTCCTGGGGTCAAATGATCACCATTTGTAACCCTCCCAACTAGTTTCCAACAAGCAAAGTCAATGGGGAAGCCAGATTAGCTTAACAACATATGATTCACTTAAGAACTGCAGTGACTCACTTAACAACTATGGGGGGGAGGTCATAAAAAGAGGCGCAACTCACTTAACAAATGTTTTGCTTAGCAACAGAAATGTTGGGCTCAATTGTGGTCCTAAGTCAAGGACTACCTGTAATGGCTGTGTCTACCAACGCTCACATGCTTCACCCAAATCAGAAAATTATATTAGCATGATGTTGTGAAACCAGCTTTTTGGTGATCCAGAGATTATTTCTCCAACTTGTTTTGACAATCCGATAAAGGACTGTTCCAAGTTATAGTACCAATTATTTTATTCTTTGCCTTACTGTAGTGTAATGCCCATACAAGATTAGCCATTCAATGCAATTTTGCATGTGACACAGCAGCATTTAACTGCACTTAAGAGTAATAAGGTCCTATTCATCTGAAGGTAAAACTGTGAATAAAACAGCTCAGAGTGACTTGAGAAATTTATGGGGTTATCAAAGATGAACGTGTGCCAGCATAAACCATATAACAAAACGCATTTCGCTGTTTCAATAACCCCTTTGCAGATGAGCAAAACCTTGGACCAAAACGAGATGCTTTGAATCCGCCTTCTAAGACCTCTGCAGGAAGGGCATTGAGCCAGTGGGAGAATGCCTTCCTCTATTTAGGAACTGTGATTTGGTTTTCAGATCTGGCACATGTAAAGAAGCGCATCCGTAAGCAGCTTGTCCATGTCATTGGGGATCAAGTTCAACCCAAGGTTTTCTTTACGTTGATCTCTTAATACTGTGCAAACATTACAATTCAGCATTCCGGCCAGGCAGTCATTTAATTCCTTTCTGTTATTTGTGGCTGCTGAGACTTCCTCTCTTACCGGTTTCTAAATCCATTTTTTTTAAAACAAAAAACCAAAAAAACCCCCAGCCTTTGCATTTCTGTAAGCTTATTCCCCACTCTTGTTGATGCTTGATTCCAGCTTCCTTAAAAGTCCCTGTGTTCTGGGTTTTTTGGGCCTCCCTACAAAAATTTGCTATTAAAGGAAGAGAGAAAGGGTTTTATTTCAGATGTATTTGAGATGTGTGTGTGTGTTTATTTGTGTGTTTGTGTGTGTGTTTCTCCATCCTGGAGAACATATAACCCCATGATGGCGAACCTATGGCACGGGTGCCACAGGTGGCAAACAGAGCCATATCAGTGGGCACGTGAGCGTTGCCATAGCTCAGCTCCAGCGCACATCTGTGTGCTGACCAGCTGGTTTTTGGGCCTTTCAGTTCCACTGGAAGTTGGGAAATGGGCTGTTTCCGGCCTCCAGGGGGGTGGGGAAGGCTGTTTTCACCCTCCCCAGTCTCTTAGAAAGCCTCTGGAGGGTGAAAAAAAGGCCTTCGAGGCCCACTGTGCCATCATGTGCTAAAATTCAGATGCTTGGCAACTGGCATGTACTTAGGACGGTTGCAATGTTCTGTGGGGTCATGTGATCATCATTTGTAACCGTCCCAGCTGGCTTCCTACAAGCAAAATCAAGGGGAGGGAGGAGGAAGGAGCCAAATTCACTTAATAACTGCATGGTTTACTTAACAACAGCTGCGATTCACTTTAACAACTGTGGCAAAAAAAGGTTGCAAAATGGAGCAAAACTCACTTAATAACTGCCTTGGTGAGCAACAAAACATCTGGGCTTAATCGTGATCGTAAGTCGGGGACTACCTGTAATACATTTTCAGTAAATTTGGATTTACGTACATGTAATCTTTGCTTAAGGGCCTGAGCTGTGAATGAGAGCGCAGCACTGTAGAAAATACACTATTTTGTTCACATGCTGATAAAGGAAAGCATTCTTATTAACACATGTGGCATTGAGGGTATTTTTCCCATTATCATTTTATGGTCATCTTGAATGTTTTCTTTTAGAATTTCCTCCCATTTCTAGAGGGAGGAAAAACATCATTTTTAATTCATTTTTATTTTCTTCCCCAATTTCTTCTACCTCTTCCTCCTGCTAATCCTGTATCTGTTTTTTTCTCTCAAGAGGCTCTGGAACTCATCCTCTTTTTCTACAGTTTCCTGGAATTAGTTAGAATTTCTTCCATTGTATCTCTTGCTTATTTTTAAAAAATGAACATGAAAAGACTTCCAGATCAATACACGTAGTCCTCAAAATTACGACCACAATTGAACTACAGGATTTCCATTGCTAAACAAGATAGTTGTTAAGTGAACCACATTTTACAACCTTTCTTGCCATGTTTATTAAGTGAATCAATGCATTCATTAAAAGTTAGTAACATGGTTGTTAAGTGAATCTGGCTTTCCCTGTCAGATAGGTCATAAAAAGTGATTGGTGACCCTGGGGCACCGAAACTGGCATAAATACATGCCAGTTGCCAAGTGTTCTAATTTTGATCACCTTACTATGGAGATGCTTCCAACGGTCATTAAGAGGCTGGGGAACAATGTCATTTTTTTTAGTCCCATTGTAACTTCAAATGGTTACTAAATGAATGGTTGTAAGTTGAGGACTATCTATATGCAGAATCATGAATCCAGGCTCTGGGGCACTGGACTGCAAAAATTGGATCTGGATAAATGTGAGACTCACAGCTTCCTATTTGAACTTCTTGTTAATAAATGTCAGAAGATGAGTTTTGAAGATCACAAGGATCTTCAATTTATTTTGGCTTTTGGCTTCTGACAAGTGAGCCTGTAGGACGACCTTCTCTACCTTTGGATCCCGACCGCCTCTTAATCTAAATATTTGGGTTTCTCAACAATCTTTTTCCCAGATCAAGGGCAAATTATATATTCATTGCAGGATCATTGGTTCATGGTTCAAGAAAGAAAGTTTGTATTGCCAGGCAACTAAGAAGGAGGGAGGGAAGGAAGGAAGGATAAAGAATAGGAGAGAGAAAGGAAGGAAGGAAGGATAAACAAAGGGAGGGAGGAAGGAAAGGAAGGAAGGGAGGGAGGATATTGTTACCGAAAAAAATATGTGGAGTCCTTGCAGGTGTGAAATCCATTTTTTTTCCCCTGCCAATTCTGTGGGTGTGGCTTGGTAGGCGTGGCAGGGGAAATATATTGCAAAATCTCCATTTCCACCTCACTCCTGGGGGAAGGATATTGCAAAATCTCCATTCCCACCCTACTCTGAGACCAGCCAGAGGTGGTATTTGCCGGTTCTCCGAACTACTTGAAATTTCTGTTACTGGTTTTCCAGAACCTGTTAGAACCTCCTGGGTCCTTGGTCCTCTCTGAGCTGGTTGTTTTCTTGAAGATGTTTCATTACCCAAGTAGATAATATCTTTAATGCTAGCACAAGAACAGCCTAACCCTAGAACTGATGAAATAACCTAGTAGGGTAATGAAACGTCTGCAAAAACAAAACAAAACCAAAAAAAACCCCTAAACCGCAACCAATCTCAGAGGGCACCAAGGACCCCACAGTTCAGCCATCTGCTACAAGTATTCTCTTTTATTGTTATTTAAGAAATAATAATGGCAATAATGGAAGGAAGGAAATGTAGGAGAAAAGAAACCTCTCTCTGCTCAGAGGCCTTTTGTTAAAAACTAAGGAAGGGCAGAGAGGTAAAGATCCAATCATAATCCTCCAAAAACCTGGCCCCTGTCTGAATTCTCACGTTTCTATATCCCAGTTTGCTACGGCTGAACAGAGACAGATCTCTCTCTCTCTTTCTCTCTCTCACACACACACATATACCCCCCTCCCCCCCCTCTCTCTCTTACACACACACACACACTTGTTGCTATGGGAACCCAGGGATCTGCGAGAGGGGGGGCTCTCAGTCTCCCCATCCCGAAGCCCGGACAACCCCCCTCCACTCCCCTTTAGTGAAACGCCGCTGCCCAGGGCTAACCTCTGGCTGGCCCCGAGCGGCGTAATCGTCGTTGGCTGCTTCTGAGCTGTCCGAACTGGCAAGCCAGTCACCCGGGAAGGGCAGGGAAGGGGCGCCAAAAGACGCCAGTCCTTCCCGGGGAGGAGGGGGGGGAGGAAAAGTGGAAATAGCTTTGATCTACTCCGGCCCCCGGGCTGACTCGCGTGGGTCTTGACTCGTCTGGCGCTTTGTTGACGCCCGCGAGGTAATGAGCGCGTGTTTCCACGGAGGGGCGCTGGAGCACGTTTTAATGCAGCAAAATGAATGAAGAAAGCGGGCGCAGCGCCGGCGGGGGTTAAAATCAAGCCCCGCGGCTGGAGGGGAGAAGGTTTGGGCAGGTGCGCGGAGGAGAGCAAGCGAGTGGCGTCCCCCGCCCCTTGTCTACGCCAACTCCCGCAGGAAGGACAGCGCGCCACAGCCGTTCTCGCCCTCCCACCCTCCTAGCATAGTCTTGCACGCGAGCTGTAGTCACTCTCTCCACAACACACACAACTACCCACCCACCCTCCGCTTTCCAAGTTTCCCCGCGGAGGGAGGTAACCCAGTTGCCCGGAGCCTTCGGGGCTGAAGGCGCCCGTCTTCCCGGTCTGCGGACCCGCTCTCGCAGCCGCCTTGCGCGCAGAAGGACACTCGCCCTTCCTTCCCTGGCACGCGCGCGCACACTCGTTCGCACCCTCCTCCTCTCCCCCCCACCCTCCCAGCCAACACACACACACACACACACACACACACTCACACACTCACACACACACACAAAGCTGGCATGCGACCTGGAAGGCGGCTGCTGTGTGGCCCCGGGAAGGCGCCTGGCGAGGGAGCCAAGTCGCCTCCCTGCTCCGCGCTCCTCCTCCTCTAACCGGGGGGTTGGAGGAGGTCAGGACCGCATCGATCTTCCTGGCGAGGGAAGAGGGCGGCGAGTTTGACGCGCCGACGGCGGGGTTCCTCCACGTTCTTCCTCCTAGCCCTCCTCCTCTGTTCCGATGCCCGGGCGGCGAGCGCGCCGTTCTCGCCGTCTCCCTTAAGGCAGACGGGGGTGGCGCGTCCGGAGCTGTCCAGCGCCAGGCAGGCAGAAGACGTTGGGGGGCTCCAGACGGCCGGTGAACTCCGTAGTCTTCTGCTCAGTCTGCCGCCCTGGATCGACCGAATGGCTTCCTTGTATCAGCGCTTCGGCGGGAAGATCAACACCTCCCGTTCCTTCCCCGTCACGCCCGAAGCCAGCCATCTCCTAGGCCCCCAGTGCTCCGAGGAAGACGGGGCCGCCGCCGCCGCCGCCGCCGCTGCTGCTGCTGCCGCCGCCGCCGCCGCCGCCTCGGCCCACGCGGCCGCCGGAGCAGCCAAGGCTTCGCGCCCGACTCAGCCGCACAACCCCAGACCTCGCTTCCAGTACCAGGCGAGGAGGAGCGACGGCGAGGAGGAGGATGTAAGCCAACCCCTGCCTGACTCGTGGCGGGCAGGACGCGGGTGGGAGAAAGCCGAGCTCCACGACTCGGATGTTCCGTGCCTTCCGCCCCTCTGCTCGGACGGACGGAGCAGTCGTGTCCGTGCGACGGGCTGAAGCGCCTGGGCAGTGGGGGAGAGAGGCTTTGCGGAGACTTTCTTCCCTTGTTCTTATCTCTTCCTTTCTCTCTCCACCCCCTCGGTTTGGGTACGGGGATCTTGTGGAAGCTCATGAGAAAACTCTGGGTCTCCCTTGGATTTAAGAGATGGATGCAGCTAGTGGTACTTGGAAACATCTGCTTTAAGGAAAAGTTAAACCGAGGAAGCAGATCCTCTGGGAAAGAGTCTCATTGAGCAGTTTGCATAGGATTGGAGAGAAATAGAATAGCTCACACACAGATTTCTCCTCTCCTCTCCTCTCCTCTCCTCTCCTCTCCTCTGATAGGAACTGATCAAAAGTAGATTTTCAAGAGGTATATTAAGCTCCAAGACTTTGTTGGAGCTTAAATTTTGAGCAGCATGTGCTTTTGTTGGTACAGATTCTTGCATCTCTCTCTCTCTCTCTCTTCCCCCCACCTTCTTCCCCAATCCCCACTTTCTTCCCTACCTTTCTACTTGGAGAAATTTCAAAGAGTTTGTATTTGCATATCTCCTTAGTAACCTCTGACTCATCCAGGACACTTACTGGTTCTGAGAAGGCTGGTTCAGAGAAAAAGAAGTTGGAATAATCTGGAATTCATAACTCTTTGTTAAAGAAAGGAGGTTATTTTAGTTGATGTATTACTAGTTTAGCCTGGGAGGGCGCTTTCTCCTTGAAGTTGGTTCATGTGGTGGGTTTTTTTTTTTTTTTTTTGGTGTGTTTGTGCGCACTTATGTTTGTGCAAATAGAAGCAAAGCCTCCTTTAAGTTTTGTTTAACTCTTCATGAATTCTTGGGATGTTTTCTACACAGGTAAAGGCATAATTTGTGTATCTAGTTTACAATTGTTTCCATATCCTAAGGCCAATTCTTCCTGGTTTTCTAGATCAGGCAAAGGTCCCTCTATGGCTACTAGCAATTCAGTGTTTATTCTTTAGCTTGCAGTACTGTATCATTTCATAATTGGGTTTGTGTTACTGTAGTGATTGTGTGTGTATGTGTGTGTATGTATGTGGATGCATATGTGCTCACATCTATTTGTACATATATAATAAAAATTAAAGAGGAGGGTTTTCAAAGTTCATTGCGTGCAGTATCTCCAAAGCACATTTATTTTTAGATATTCCTTCCTCTAAAGTTGCATCACAATAACAGCTTTGCTCAGACCTTGGTTATAAAAAAACGAGTAATTAGCATAAAATTAATAGAAGGAGAAGCAATTCCTTTTATTAAAAATCAGTGTTGAGAAACTTTTGTAAGGAAGCAAGGTTTTAGAGGGTTTTTTTGCCTTTTGTTCCTTTTTATTTTTTCTTTGAGAGAACATTTATCCTTAAATAAATATATAAAAATCTTGCAAAGTGCCCAGCAGTTCTGTTACATTCAGCATCTCCAGGTGAATTGTGTTTTATGTTCCATTATAATATTTAGTAGAAATAAATAAGATCTAAATCCAACTGACACAGAATCTTGTAGTTAATTCATTTTTCCTTAGGATTGTTTTTGCTGTTGTCGAGTGTATTCCAGGCATTGCCCTCTAGGTGGCAGTATAAGAAAGCAAACTTTACTTTTTCCTCCTATTTTTTTTTAAACATTTAGCTAACAATTTGTATTTTACCTGCACCCAATTTTGTATATAGCAAAAACCTGCCTAGCAACTGGACATTTTGAACTTGAAAGGTTTAATAGATAAATGTGGATTGTTTTAAACTGACTCAAATTAAAAGTTAAAGCTACACCTTTTCCCAGAACAATATTTATTAGTACTATAATCATCTACGTATTTACATGAAATAACTTTCCTTTCTGCTCATAGGTCAGTAAGCATCTTATAAGATGCTGTAGAATTCTCTGCCACTAGACAGTTTCTGGTTTCACCCTAAATCTGTAACAATAAATAAATAAACGAAAACTTCCATCAATTAATAAATCCCGATTCTCACTTGTTTTCTTTAGATAGGAGACTTGATAGTCAGTACGGTATTTTTCCAGTGCAAAAATTATTATCGTCTAGGAATCAAGTTTGAGAGCTGTGCAATCATGATTGAGACCCATACACACTTACAATGAAACTGCCTTTCGTGAAACAGTAATATAATCCAATGTTTAGAGGTAATACAATCTGTGGAATAGCAGTAATGTATGTATGTGTGTATATTATGTTTAAGGAGAATTTTAAAAATGAGGTTCAGACATAAAAATGCTAGTTCCATTTCTGACATTAAGGAGAACCAGCCTCTCATGCCTGTATTCCTTCTGTGATGATTCTTTAATGTGCTAATTTAGGAGCTGTCTTGGGTGCTGAATAGTACCTTGCAGATTGTGAATTGGTCTTTAAGCAAGGTTGGGCAATTAATTTTTCCAAAGGACCACATGAGAAACTGGGATTGTTGTAGGGGGAATGAAGCAATAGGGCTGTACACTTATTTACATTTGATTTCTAATTTCCATTTGACCTCATGCATGGCCAGACAGGAACAGCCAAAGGTCTAGATGTGGCCAGGGAGAATAACAGAATTGGAATGGATCTTGGAGGCCAACCCCCTGTTCAAGCAGGAGACCCTATACCATTTCAGACAAATGGTTGTCCAATCTCTTCATAAAAACTTCCAGAGATGGAGAATCCACAACTTCTGGAGGCAAGTTGTTCCACTGATTAATTGTTCTAACTGTCAGGAAACTTCTCCTTTGTTCTAGATTAGTCGTTCCTTGGTTAGTTTTCATTCATTGCTTCTTGTCCTGCCTTCGGTTGCTTTGGAGGACAGGTTGACCCCCTCCTCTTTGTGGCAGCCCCTCAGATATTGGAACACTGCTATCATGTCACCCCTAGTCCTTCTTTTCATTAGACTAGACATACCCAGTTCCTGAAACTGTTCTTCATATGTTTTAGCCCAAGTCTGCCATTTTAAGGACACTGGAAAAATGTATTTGCTTTAGAAAACGGTATATTAAGGTGAAGGAACCAGTTAGTCATAAGACCCCCACTAAGTGCAAGCATCCAAAGTAAACCATCTTTGCCCTGCCTCTATTCGAATCCATCCAATGAATGAGAAGCCTCCACCTGTCATGATATAGGCAGTCCTCCATTTACAACCAAAATTGGAACCAGAATTTTCATTGTTAACCAAGGCAATTCTAAAATGAACTGCTGGAAAGGTTGCAGATGGTGATTATATGATCCTCAGGATGTTGCAGCCATTATAAATATATCCCCGTTGCCCAGTGCTTGAATATTGATCACATGACTTTGGTGATGGTATGATGGTCATAATTATGAGGACCGGTCATAAGCTACCTATTTCACTGCCATTGGAACTTTGAATGGTTGTTAAACACAACGTAAGTTGAGGACCTACATATAATTGGCTTCTCTGCCAAACTGGTCTTAATATCGGAAAGCTATTTTTTTATAATATTCAGCTGGTAACTATTTTCTGGTAACCTAGAAAAACCCATTATTCTGTTTTCTGAACTCTGGAATGAGAGAATTGAAGTTTTGTGACTTTGGCTGCTTGTTGTTAATTGATAAGGAACACTCAGTTGATATGCCAAGGCAGGATTTTTGACTTTCAAAAGAAATGTATATGCTCAAGGTTGAAGTGTGGAGATGAATGGGATTAGCCACAGGGAGCAAATCCCACACTCGCCAAAACTGATGATGTCACCTAGTCAGGTAATAAAACATCTGCAAACAAGCAACCAAACAAAAAGCACCTTTTTTACCTTAATATTTTTTTTAATGCAAAAAACAAGTCAGAATTATTCTTCCTTATTCCAAGCACTGCTGGGAACAAGGTGCCCAGCAAAGATGTAAGAGTATTGTGAATTGATGTGCTTTTCATCGCACAAATAGTTTTACAGGTTTCTAAGACATTGGAGGACAGGGGAAACAATGCAAAGGATAACTGTGGCTGCACGGAATGTAGAAAAGCATGCTCTTTAATATATTTCTACAGAATTGAATATATAGTCGCTGCAAATCCTTCTACTTTGGTTTATGATTGTGTTTGATGTCTCCTGCACAACAGAAGAAAGCATAATAGACCAGGCTCTGGAAAGAGCCTTGGTAGTACAGTGGTCTAAAGCACCCTGTTATTAACACCAGCTGCCTGCAATTATTGCAGGTTTGAATCTCACCAAGGCTCAAGGTTGACTCAGCCTTCCATCCTTTCTAAGGTAGGTAAATTGAGGACCCAGTTTGTGGGAGCAATAAGCTGACTTTGTATAAATATACAAAAGTATGAAGGCTATTGTTAAGCACATTGTAAGCCGCCCTGAGTCTCCGGAGAAGGGCGGCATATAAATCAAATTTAAAAAAAAAGAAGACTAGACTTCCAATACCCTGTTTCCCCCAAATTAAGACATTCCCTGATAATAAGCCCAATCAGGCTTTTGAGCGCATGGCAATAAGGCCAAGCGTTTATTTCAGGGTTCAAAAAAATATAAGACAGGGTCTTATTTTTGGGGAAACACAGTATGAATTTCATATCAAAGCATAAAAGTAAGCAAAGGACTCTTTTCTTTCAAGGAGTGGATCCTATATTCACATGATGTGAATATACATGATGTGTATATTCATGGTTAATATAACATGATTAATTGAATTACATTCTTTTTCTGGATATGTACAACACACTAAACAATTAAAAGTACCACTAAGTTTGTGCAGTTATGCTTATGCTAAAATTCAGTTGTCTAATTTGTGGATTCGTAATATGTTGTGCAAACCCACTGCAGCTGTTGGAGACAGCTGCAGTGGAAATATATCTTCATCATCTGAAACCCCCAACTGATCTTTACAATGTTTTTGTCCATTCATTTCAAGCATATTTTAAAATAATTCCAGCATGTAAACAAAGTTAGGAATGGTTATCTGTGATAACCATTTGATTATGTTTTCTAAAAGCTAATATCTGTTTTTTTTTCACAGTTATTAGCTGTGCTATTCTTTATTATTACATATACTGAGAGAATACTGATCTAGTTTGTACAAAATTGGTTTAATCATGACTTCTTCAATAAAGCATAATTAGCTAAATTTATACAAGGCACAAACTAAGTTATAAACTATTGCTTCCAAAATAAATTCATTTACACAGAATATTACCCCAGCTTCCACCCCCAACCTCACTTAATTAGGATTTAGCCTAACGTATCAAACCAATCAAAAGTCTGCATTTAAAATTCTTGATTTTTGCCATTTTTATCTTTTGCTTGATCTCCAGAAAGGTCAGATAAATGTATATTATTTGTCTCCACTTTTGTTTTTCGAAGAATCTGTCTTTGTTGTTTTCCCCATTTCTCCTTGTAATCATTCTATAAAAATTGACTGGGGCAGTAATTAACTGAATGTACTGAATGGAAAAAATAAATTCAAGTCCTGTGTTTATTACATTTTAAAGTGTACCCTGAACTCATGATAGTGAATTAAAGACCACTAAGAATAAATCGAACCTGCAAATACTATAAAATAAAATGAAATATCCATAGCTAGGGAAGATCTAAACGTTTCTGTGTTTTGATTTAGCAGCAGGCTGTAGATGTGGAAAATTAATTATCTCTGATCAAGGAGAAAGGGAGATATATTCTGCAGCATTGGGACAATTGATATGAAGGTGACAGCTCCATTAGTTTGTGGGATATTAGAAATGAGAGCATAAAAAAAACCTGTGATGAGTCTAGAGAGACAATGAAATACACAGAACACCTATCAATTTTTTTAGCCTAAATTCCTGTCTGTTAGCTTTGGCCTTATAGTAGTTTTACTTCCTTATGAAGATTCCTCCTTTTCTTTTTAGTGCCTAAATACTAATAATTCAATACTGTCCATGGCTTCTAAAGCATATGACTTTCAAAAATTGCTGGTCATCTAAATTTCACACATTACATTAATCTTCTCCTGTGGTTATAGAATTGTATCTCCAGATGAATGGTTACGGATATAATTTGGTAAAGAAATAAAAGTAAGGAGCCAGTTTGGTGTAGAGGTTAAGGAGCTGGCCTAGAAACCAGGAGTTCTAGTCCTGCTTTAGGCATGAAAGTCAGCTGGGTGATTTGGGCCAATCACCAAGAGACTGTGAGTTTTAATCCTGCCTTAGCGGGAGAAATCTGGCTTTGGGCCTGGCAACTCTCTTTCTTTCAACCCAATCCACCACACAGGGTTATTGTTCTGGGGAAAATAGGAAGAGGAAGGATTTTTAAATTTTGAGTTACTTAAGAAGTTATACAGGTAGGGTAAAAAAAATTCTGATAGATAAAATAGATAAGAAAATAAATGCGGAGAATATACCTGGAGGATGTTTGTTTATAATTTTGGGATCACATGTACTTTTCCTTTATTTTCCAGACTAGAATACAGACATTTACTTTACTTAGCATTGCCTTTGAACATTTTTCTGGTTCGTCTCTCTCTTTTGCTTACTTTTCTTTACAGACAAGGTGATTGATGAGCGTAATTTCTGTAAGCAACTGCCAAAGGTGCTGAGTTTGATATACATGCAGATTGTCTATAACTTCGTTCCCTTTAATTACCATGAAACAATAATGCATTAATCAAGTTCATAAGAAAATCAGATCTTCCCTCTAATGCAAAATATCAGTTCATAAGACAATAAGCCTAATAATAACAATCATCCCTTTAATGTTGATGTGTTATTTTTTTCTTGAGAAGGTTGCGCATCAGAAATCGGTTTTATAGTGCTACTTAAA
Source organism: Ptyas mucosa (assembly GCA_012654045.1). Taxonomy (NCBI): domain Eukaryota; kingdom Metazoa; phylum Chordata; class Lepidosauria; order Squamata; family Colubridae; genus Ptyas; species Ptyas mucosa. The sequence goes on along the minus strand of WNWU01013631.1, from coordinate 9,912,331 downwards.
TATCCAAGTCCTCCCTTATTCATCATCAGGATAATTCATCAGGATAATTTAAGTGTACCAGTAGTCCTTGACTTTCAACAGTTCATTTAGTGACCGTTCAAAGTTGCAACGGCTCTGAAAAATGTGACTTAGGGTCAGCGGTGAAATGCACTTACCTACGCTACCTATTCGGGAATGTGAGCATGCATGCCTTTTCTGCACATGCGCAGAGCCTTCTGAGCATGTACAGAGGGTCAAAAATGGGATGTAATGACATCCCCATGGGTGGGCGGAGCCTCCTGCCACCGGCGCTACCAGTTCACGCAAGCCGGATAGATCCAGCTGCTTATGATCATTTTTCACAATTATGACTTTTGCAGCATCCCCATGATCATGTGATCAAAATTCAGATGATTGGCGATTGGTTCATATTCATGATGGTTGCAGCATCCTGGAATCCTGTGATCCCCTTTTGTGACCTTCTGACAAGCAAAGTCAATGGGGAAGCCTGATTCACTTAACAACCAGTGTTATTGGTTGTTACCAATAACTTACCAATGCAGTTGGTAAGTTATTAACTTACCAACTGCATTGATTCATTTAACAACGGTGGCAAGAAAAGTCGTAAAATTGGGCAAAACTCACTTAACAACAGACATTTTAGGCTCAGTTGTGGTCATAGGTCGAGGACTACCTGTACCGTGGTTTTGGAACAGCATTTTTTGAAAAAGAAGCAGCCATTTGGATGGGAAGCATTGATAATTATTGGGATTCTGATATGCAAAAGAGGGACATTTAACTTTCCTTCTTGTGGAACAACCATGCCTTTTCACAGAACTGTTGATTAAATGGATAATGAAATATTTGTGAGGGTACTTACAATACTTGTAAAGTACTTGTAATCCTTCAAGGTAGACCAGATCAGGAAAGATATACCATAATAAATGATAGAAGAAGGCTTGTCTGGGTTGCAATAACATAATCTTAAAAAGCCTGATAAGAGTTGTTGTTTTCTCCATTTTATAACAAAAAAAGTTTCTTTCCCAAGCTTTCTCATGTTCTACCAATAGTTGTCCCATACAGGTAGTTCTCAACTTACAATCATGCATTTAGCGAACAGTTAAAGTTACGACAGCACTGAGAAAAGTAACTTATGGACCGATGCTTGAATTTATGGTTGTTGCCGCATCCCTAGGGTCATGTGATCTGGTGCTTGGCAACCAGCATTATTTACAATGGTTGCAATGTTTCAAGGTCACATGATCACCATTTGCAAGCTTCCCAGCCAGCTTCCAACAAGCAAAGTCAATGCAGGAAGCCGGATTCATTTAAAGAACAGCATAATTCACTTAGCAACTGTAGCATTCATTGAACAACTCATTGAATTCAATTAATTGAAATGGGGGGGGGAAGGCTATAATGAGTGCAGCTCAGTTAAACAATTGCTTTATTTAGCAACGGAAATTCTGTGCTTGTAAGTCGGAGACTACTTAATATTTTCTTTGAGGCCATCTCTATACCAGAGGTGGGTTTCAGCAGGTTCTGACTAGTTCTGGAGAACCGGTAGCGGAAATTTTGAGTAGTTCGGAGAACCGGTAGTAAAAATTCTGACTGGCCCTGCCCCCATCTATTCTCTGACTCCCAAGTCCCAGCTGATTGAGAGGAAATGGGGATTTTGCAGTAACCTTCCTCTGGAATGGGGAGGGAATGGAGATTTTACAGTATCCTTCCCATTCCATGCCCTCCAAGCCACGCCCATCAAACCATGCCACACCCACCAAGCCACACCCACAGAACTGGTAGTAAAAATTTTTGAAACCACCACTGTTCTATACTCTTCTAAAATAAGATATGGAATTATATATATTTGGATGTCAGTTGATGTTTCCTCTACTTGTTGCATATCAATCAAAGCAGTGATCTCTAAATGGCTATTTCTATTTTTACAAAATAGCAAATGCAAGTAATTTTTGCCAAAATCAAATGAGGAAGTTTTGTACATGGCCATGTTCCCTTGTACCCTCTATTTAACTAACTTAACTTGGACTTCAAAAGATGTTTTATAGTTGCCTTTTTTTGGCCTCTTGAGATAGACAAGTTATGAATCAGAGAAGTAATTGCCAATATTTTCGGTATTAATAATTCAGGCTGTGGGTTAGGCTGTTTAAATTAGCCTTTACAAGCCTTCGGGAATATATAGTGCAAGATCTGGAGAGTAATTTATTTTTGAAAACTGCAAAGAAAATGATAATTGCTATTGCTTTGTAGTGAAATGTGCCAAAGCAAGGCCTGTTCCATTTTTGGGCGGGAGGAGAGAGATTTCTGAAAAACGAGCCTGCGAAATAAAATGGAATTGGATTGCTATGCAAAATGAATTATCCTGTAAGACAGAAGAACTGCAAATTATTCCAACTGAACATAGATATAAATTCAACCTTTTCGGCAAGTCCTTGGCATTGTTATCTCTGCCATCTTTTTTTGTTGTTGTTATTTTTCTTGTTTTAAATATTTTTAACAATTCGTAAACAGCTCACACAGGGTCTTCAATTCACCACCACAATTGGGACTGGAACGTAGGTTGCTAAGTGTAACAATCATAAAGTGAGTCAGGTCTAATTTTACAAGCTATTTTGCTGTAGTCATTAAGGAAATCATTAAGGTCATTAAGCGAATCTGGCTCCCCTGTCATCTTTGCTTATCAGAAGCCCTCTGAGAAGGTCGCAAATGACAATCATGCGATCCTGGGATGATGCAAGCATTATAAATACATTCCTGTTGCCAGGAGTGGGTTCTAAAATTTTTTACTACTGGTTCTGTGTGCGTGGCTTATTTTGTGGACATGGCTTGATGGTCACGTGACAATTATTTAGGATTTAGCAGAGGTACTGGTCTACCAGGCTTTTAACTGCTTGCAGAGCTGTACCGGTCTACCCATTTATTTTTTGCAGGCACTGATCTACTCATATATTTTTGCAGGCACTGATCTACTCATGTATTTTTGCAGGCACTGGTCTACTCATTTGTTTTCTTTTAACACTGATCAGCTGTAGGGCGGCCCTTTGAAGCCCTGCAGCAAGAGTTTAAACAGTTTTTTTCCCTCTAGCCATCAGCTGGGACTCAGGAGGCAGCAATAGATTGGGGGTGGGGCCAAATAAAAGGTAAGAATAACGCGGGGGGTGGGGGGGTGGAGGGGCGGGAAGCAGAACTGGTTCGGTGATGTCATATCGTCACCGCTACCGGCTCGGGAGAACTGGGCTGAACCCGGAGGAACCCACCACTGCCTGTTGCCAAGTAAATGCATGCCAGTTGATCGCATGGCTGTGGAGATACTGCAGTGCTTCTAAGTGCAAGGACTAGTCATTTTTCTAGTCATAGTCATAAGTCATTTTTTTTTCAGCACCATACTGAACTTGGAAAGGATGTTAAACAAATAGTTTTAAGGCAGGACTACCTGTAGCAATAGCAATAGCACTTAGACTTATATACCGCTTTATATGTGCTTTACAGCCCTCTCTAAGCGGTTTACAGAGTCAGCATATTGTCCCCAATAATTTGGGTCCTCATTTTACTCACCTTGGAAGGATGAGTCAACCTTGAACCTGGTGGGATTTGAACTGCCAAATTGCAGACAGTCAGCAGGCAGTAGAAGTAGCCTGCAGTACTGCACTCTAACCACTGCACCACTGTGACTCTGTAGTTGCTGAGAATCTTCTTTTTATTCACCTGTAAATTATCCATATACATGAGATTTGTTATTATATTCAGGAAATAGAAACAGAAGAATAGATAGTGGGATTCTCTGTGGGTAACTAAATAGACATTACTTCCCATTCTTTCTCATTCAAATGCAGTTTTGAAACATTATTGGTCTGTAGTTTTCCTGCTAGTTGTCACTAGATACCTGGCTTTAAAATTCTCACAGGCCTTTGTATGATCAAACTTCATCAGGTAAATCTCATAATAAAAGATTATTTATCTTTTTTCCTTCTATGTAATTTTTTTGCTGGTGCTAATATGTTCAGATATGTAAATTATACATGGAATATCACTTATCTATTTCTTTGTTGGTTTAAAATCTGATACTTGGGCTATGCATATCTTTGTAACAATAGTTGGAGCTGTGTGTCAGGGTTCCAAAGAATGCCCTAATTAAATCATGAGCCTCGAGCCAAGTTTCAAAAGAAATCCAGTTATTTATTAGGAGCTTCCTGTCAGCACATTCCAAGTGAAGCCAACTCTGACCCCACGTAATTTATGGTCCAGACCTGACCCTGTTTCTCCCCTCTCCCCCTCCCCCCAGGGTGTGTCATCAGTCACATTCATCAACGGGCCAATTTTGCAGGTTGTAGAGATCACTATCCTCCAGCCGCTGTGAGTAACCCTGGGAGACAGCCTTGAGAGAGATATGTCTTGAATGTGCTTTTGTTTTTGGTTGCCGTGCTACTTCGCTGTTTTCCCATCCCCTTTGCCTATGGCAACTCGAGAGCAGGCCAGGAATGCTTTGCGAGTCAACACTGTGATAATGGCATACAAGAAGCAATGCGATCTAATAGTTATGTGACTAGGAAGAATTGCATTCTCTATACCACCTGCCCCATGTGACATTTTATTTTATTGTATCATTTTATGTTATTTTATTTTATTTTATTATTTTATTTTACTTTACTTTAATTTATTCATTAAATAAGAAGCCATCCTGTTAAGTAAAAGGGATTTTGTTAATTTTTATGCACCAGAACTCCTTGGGTGCCGAATGCACTTTTAGAAAAAGCATACAATACCGGTTATATGGGAGAGTGTATGCAGTTGGGGATGAGGGAAATCAGAAAAAGGACATCCCAAAGTATACTAGAAAGCTAGAAGACATGATGGGACTCAATATCACCAGTTTGCCTGCTGCAAATCGGTGTCTTCAGAATAACAATGGTATTATTCAAAGTCAGGGTGAAGATTTTAAGTCTTGCATTAAAAAGAAATGATAAAGGTTTCCCCTTTCAAAACATGCCTGACTAGGGAGGGGGTGGTACTCATTTCCATTTCTTACCAGAGGAATTCAGAGTTTTCAAAGACATTTGCGCATTCATGTGGCCAGCATTTATACACCAAGGCACACAGAACGCTGTTAACTTTCCCACCAAAGTGGTACCTATTTATCTACTCACATTTGCATACTTTCTAATTGCTGTGTTGACAGAAGCTGGGGGAAGTAATAGCAGCTCATCAGTCATGCGGCTCTCAGGATTCAAACTCAGGCAGTCATCTTTCCAGCTGACAAGCTCAGCATCTTTAGCCAGGGAGCCATCGTACTAGGGGTGAAATGCTCCCGGTTTAGACCGGATCGCCCGATCCAGCAGCGATGGAGGCGGGTGGTTCGTAGAACCGGGAGCAAAAATCCCTACCCAACTGAGCTGCACAATCATCAGAGGCTTTTTTTTTACCTTTAAAAGCATTTTTTTCTATAACCTCTTTGGTGGAAAAAAATGCTTTTAAAAGTTTAAAAAAAAGCCTCTGATGATCGCGTGGCTCAGCGGGGATCGTCAAAGGCTTTTAAAAGAGAAAAAAACCCCTTTTTTTCTTTTAAATGCCTCTGATGATCCAAGCTGAGTTGCCTGATCGGCAGAGGCTTTTTAAAAAACTCAGCTTGGATCGTCAGAGGCAT
>WNWU01013631.1:9888514-9901693 GCA_012654045.1 Ptyas mucosa | reverse complement strand
CACCAAGCCACACCCACAGAACCGGTAGTAATAAATTTTAGATTTCATCACTGCATCGTACCCTATAAAGTTGCTCTATATCTCTTTGCTTTAAAGAGGGCCGGCAAGTACCAAGGGCTCCTGGCTTCTATGGAACAATACATTGTCTTCCAGTTCATTCCCAAACTCAGTTCAAAATGTTGGGTTTTGTTTTTAATCGCACCCGTGGCCTAAGATTGGATGATCTGAAATGAGACATTATACACAGGTGGTCCTTGACTTTAGAATCACAGTTGAACCCAAAATTTTTGTGGAAGGCAGTTGTTAAATGGCCATTTTGCCCCTTTTTATGACCTTTTTTGCCACAGTTGTTAAGCGAATCACTGCAGTTATTAAGTGAATCAGTGGTCATTAAGTGAATCTGGCTTTCCCCATTGACTGCTTATCAGAAGAGAGCTGGGAAGGTTACAAAATATGATCACATGACCCTGGGACCGTCCTAAATACATGCCAGTTGTCGAGTGCCCAAATTTTGATCACATGACCATGGGAATGCTACAGTGGTTGTAAATGTGAAGTGTGAAGTCACTTCTTTCAGTGTTGTTGTAATGTTGAATGGTCACTAAACGAATGGTTGTAAGTCAAGTGATTTATGCTGCAGAATCTTGCAGATCTATTTTTTCCATTATTAGCTGACAGCCCCTTTCCTGAGTTTCCATTACTGCAAATTACAGTACTATAGTTTTCATTTCACATGCAATAAATAATGCATTCTTCCACCATGAACTTTTAATGAGTTCAATTTTAAAATTGATTGTTTAGATAAAATTGTACTTTTAACAAAATATACATCGAAATAGTATATACCCTAAAAAATATTCTCGGCAAATATGCACTTACCCACAAACCCTTTGCAAAACGGTATTGTTTTTACAGTGTTCGAATGATGCAATTCAATATTATTTTCAATGTTATATACAGTTTTTACCTTGAGGTGTCAGGGAAAGGAGAATGGTTTTCTCTCCGGCAGAGACAAACCTGAAATATTCTTCAAAATGCATTTTCCAGTAACCTGAAAGGTTAGCATTGATTACAGATGCTGAATACATTATCAGCCTGTCATTTCAGCCTCTGAAAAGAATTGTCAGGGGGTGAAATGCAATAAGACAACAGTTTTAGGAAGAACAAGCAAGATCTCTCCCGTACAATAACAAACAAAAGGGTAGCTGTTTGGAGAAAGAGAAAAAGGATCATCAATAATAAATAGAGAGAGAGAACTTTATAAACATAGGATTGAAGAAAAAACTTTGCACATAGCATCATAATCTCATTACTTGTATATTTATCACATGGTAATGTCTAGTGGTTAGAGTGCCAAATTAGAAAACAGGAGAAAGTGAGTTCTAGTCCTGGCTTAGGCATAGAATGGAATGGAATGGAATGGAGGGAGGAGAAGAGAAGAGAAGAGAAGAGAAGAGAAGAGAAGAGAAGAGAAGAGAAGAGGTCGTGAGAAATGGTAGAACCTAGAAATTTGAAGGTCTCTACTGTTGATACTGTGTTGTCTAGTATTGTAAGAGGTGGTAATATGGGAGGGTTTCTCCTAAAGTCTACCACCATTTCTACGGTTTTGAGTGTGTTCAGTTCCGGATTGTTCTGGTCGCACCACGAGGCTAGTTGTTCAACCTCCCTTCTATATGCAGATTCATCATTGTCTCGAATGAGACCAATCACTGTAGTGTCATCTGTGAACTTCAGTAGTTTAACCGATGGATTGTTTGAGATGCAGTCATTGGTATATAGTGAGAAGAGAAGTGGAGAGAGCATACGCCAGCTAGGTGACTCACCAATTAATAGGAAACTATAAGTTCTAAGCCAGAGATATCAAACTGAATTTCTTCAAGGGCTGAACTCAGCATTGGAGTTCTCCTCTGCAGACCGGTGGGGGACGGGACAGGATGGGACAGATGCCTCCTGTAGCACCCTGCTGGCCAAAATGGGGCACGGGGGGGCACACGTGGCTCCCCGCGCCCCATTTTCAGCTTGGATGGCCTCCTGCAGCACTTTGCCAGCCAAATTGGGGTGAGGCATGGCCGTACATGCCCCCCATGACCCATTTTGGCTGGCAGAATGCTGCAGGAGGCCATCCAGGCAAAAAATGGAGCACGTGGGGGGTCGCACGCAGCCCCCCGCATCCAGTTATGGCTGCCAGAGGGACTGCGGGCTGGTCCATTGTTATTTCAAGGCCAGCCCCGCGGGACAGATAACACCCCTGTTCTAGGCCCACCTTAGCCATGGTTGTTAAGTAAATCACTACAACTGTTAAATGAATCATGCAATCACTAAGTGAATCTGGCTTCTCCCATTGACTTTGCTAGTCAGAAACTCAAATGGCAACCACAGGACCATGAGACGCGGTAACCATTGTAAATACATGCTGGTTTCCAAGCACCAAAAGCTTGATCATGTGACTTTGGGGATGCCGAAGCTGTTGTAAGTGTGACAACTGGTCATAAGCCCGTTTTTTCAGTGCCATTGTTGCTTTGAACAAATGTCCTTAAACAAATGGTTGTAAGTTGAGAACTACCTGTAGAATGTCAATCCACATGCAAACATTTTAAGATCTCTAACTTTCCCGATTCCAATCAAGTGTGTTATCTTCTCAGTTTGCTGCAACAGGTCAATAGAACTGGGGAATGAATGATAATCATCCCAAATATTCATTTTATTTTCATCTTACAATAAGTAATAAGCCTTAGTGCTTTTAAGCGTGTCAGATGGAATCAAAACGCATGCAATCAGCTAAGAATAATGAAGAAATAATGAAACAGTGTTGCTGTTATTTATTTACCTGGTCACTAATATAGGTAGCTATCGATTTAAACAGTTCGTTTAATGACCATTCGGAGTTACAATGGCACCAAAAAAAGTGACTTATGACCATTTTTCACACTTATGACCATTGCAGCATCCCTATGGTGCAAGGATTTACATTCGTATGGTTGACAACTGACTCACATTTATGACAGTTGCAGTGTCCCAGGTCATGTGATCCCCTTTTGTGACTTTCTGACAAGCAAAGTCAAGCGGGAAACCAGATTCACTTAGCAACCGTGTTACTAATTTAAGAACTGAAGTGATTCACTTAACAAATGTGATGAGAAAATGGGGCTTAACAAATTTCTCACTTAGTAACATAAATGTTGGGCTCAATCATGGTCGTACGTTGAGAACTACCTGTATATTGTGTCACAAGAAGCAGAGTTGGTTTGCTGACACCATGCTGAGGGTCGAGATTGCTAGAGAGGCCAAAGACAATAAATGGCCCAGTGGTGGGTTCCAACTGGTGTTATCACCGGTTCGCTTCATGCACGTGCTTTGCGCGCGATCGGCTTTGCACAAGCTCGGCACAAGCGTATTGAATTCCGGAACAGCTGAGCCATGGCAATCCTCTCTGCTGCGCCATTCAGGTGGGCTAAAAATGAAGGAATAAAGGTAGGTATAGTGCAGGAGCGGGTGGGAGGGCCCAGCTGGCGGATGGACCGGTTCGCTCTCACATCAACACTTCTGTTACCGGCTCTCCCGAACCGGGGAGAACCAGTAGCAACCCACCACTGAAATGGCCTCTGAATTAAGCATAGTCATTCAGTATAACTCAGATGCAAGCAGACAATTTGCCTTTATCAAAATGCCAATCCTCTTTTCCTTTGATTCTGTAGACTCTTCAGCTAATGACTTCAATTCATCGTTAAGATCTCTTGTTCCTTGGAAAGACAGAAGCTGGGAATTGACCTTCACACTTGTAACAGAGTCTCTTTCCTTTGAAAGCAGCTAAGTTTTTCTCTTACAACCAGGTCTAGTCTGCATATGCAGAGAATATGACAGTTTGGTGCAGAGAATGACAGCATGTACTAAATCACATAAAAGTGCCAGTAGGGAAAGTCATATCTTAGTGTTTCTCTATTGATAAACTCCCTGCAGTTAAAAGATCAAACGTTTTTATTTTATTTCTGGAGGAGTCCTTACTCTTCTGTGTCGGCTATTCTTTCAGGAAGCATTCAAAGTAAGTGAAGTCTGCAACAGTATAATCTTTCTTTGCTACCTGCTATCTGAAGTGGTACAATTTGTTATAATACTCTATTTTCCTTCATATATAATACAGCTAACCTGAACCTCGGTTATTGAAATTATGAGCAAGTATCATCTGCATCACTTATGTGAAAGGAAGCGAGGGAGGGAAAAACAGAAGATTCAAGTCCTAAACAGAACAAGGAAATGTCTTGGAAATGATGGATTGTGAAAAACACTTTACTTTTGAATTCTTTTGCAACTGTGTACATGTTAGTGGAGAATGGGAGAAACTATATTTCTACTACAGCAGAGGTGGGTTTCAGCAGGTTCTGACCAGTTCTGGAGAACCGGCAGCGGAAATTTTGAGTAGTTTGGAGAACCGGTAAATACCACCTCTTACTGGCCCCACCCCCATCTATTCTCTGCCTCCCAAGTCTCAGCTGATTGGGAGGAAATGGGGATTTTATAATAACCTTCCCCTGCCACTCCCACCATGCCACGCCCACCAAGCCATGCCCACAGAACCGGTAGTAACATTTTTTGAAACCCACCACTGTACTACAGGTAATCCTCACATACAAGTGAGCCCAAAATTTCTATTACTAAGTGAGACATTTGTTAAGTGAATTTTGCCCCATTTTATGACCTTCCTTGCCACAGTTGTTAAGTAGATCACTAGAGTTGTTAAATTAGTGACATAAGGGAATCTGGCTTCCTCACTGATTTGTCAGAAAAGGGGATCACATGACCCTGGGACATTGCATCCATCATAAGTCTGAGCCAGTTACCAAGCATCTGTATTATGATCAAAGGATCATAGAGAAGCTGCAACGGTTGTTAAGTATGAAAAATGGTCATATCACTTTGCTGTGTTGTTGTAACTTTGAACTGCTGTAAATTGAATATATAGGCGAGTATCTCAATCAAGGCTTAATCTATGCTCCTCTAGGTTTGTTTGCTGGACTATAGCTTGGTCATTGGTCATGTAGGTTGATGGAACTGTTGTCCATTGCTTTACAGATAGTCCTCCATTTATGGCCATAATTGGGATCAGAATTTCCATTGCTAAGAAAGGTAGTTGTTAAATGAGCCACAATTGATTTTTTTTTTTACTTTTTGCCATGGTTGTTAAGTGAATCATACAATCGTTAAGCAAAACCAGCTTGCTCGTTGTCTTTGCTTGTCAAACCCAACTAAGAAGATCACAAATGGCGATCACGTGCCCCCCCTCCCCAATACTGCAACCATTGTAAATACATACTGGTTGCCAGGCACCCCAATTTTAATCATGTGAGCATGAGGAAGCTGTGGTGGTAGTAAATGCAAGGAGCATGCTTAAGACACTTTTTTCAGTACTATTGCAACTCTGAACAGATGTTAAATAAATGGTCATACGTCGAGGACATGTATGCCTAGATTTTTAGCCTTCTGAATTCTTGGGCTCTTCTGAAGAGGCAAACTGTATGCTATACTCAACCTGTTTCCAAGCTTTTAAATAGTCACAATAGCCCAGTGGGTGTCCATAGAGAAATGAGCTACAAATATTGCACTAGATTGCATAAAGAATGGCCTGAATTTTTCTTTTTCAAATGCCTTCCTTAAATTTACTGACCTAACAGACTCCCCTTCTTAATTGGTCACTTTAATGATCATTTAGTGAAATGAAAAGAGGAGAATCTAATTAATGGATTTCTAAAAGAGAACCTTTGAAAGTTGTGGCAACTGAGCTGCTTTTCAAAAATCAAACATCTTTTGAATATGATATAAGTGTTAATTTACTTCTTAACAGGGTTGCATCTCAATTTTCTCTAGTAGGGTGCCCTCCAGTTCTGCTGAATCTCTCCTTCCAAAGTTGTTCAATTTATTCCTGGTGTAAAACTCATTTCAAATTAGCCTGGCCAATTCTTAATAGTAAGGAACAGTTTTAACATCCCCTTATATTTGCTTAAGTGTGCCTAGGAATTTGTCTTTATTTTCTCTTCCTATCATTTCTCTTAGTTTACTACAGACAGAAAAGAACATTTGCAAGATTAAATGTCTGCTAAATTGTGAAAAATGCTTCTGAATTCTTTTTTTTTTCTCCTTCTAACAAGGGTAAGCTAGGTGAGCCTGTTAGATCCAGCAGCACTCAGTTTTTGAGGCAGTCGGAAATTTAAATCATTTTGTGACAGAATATTTCATTTTAACCTTCTAGCTTGTATCACATTCTATAATATTCATCATTGTCTCCATTTGTAATCCTGCCAAGGATGGTGCTTTGAAAGAAACTCAAAGGACATTACGTTGTCAATATATTTGATTTCCATTCAATGCACAGCTGCAAAAAGCACACAACTAAGATAAATTCATATAGGTTTACAAAGATATCAAGAACCACTTTTCATTAATTTGCATTGAAGAAACAGAAGTTCCTGAGCTGATTGCTTCTGTTTATTTCTTCGGTCCTCCAAACTTAACTGTTCAACCACTATCCTAGCTTATTTGTAGGACTATCAGATCACATCCAGAGAACCGGTATTCATCCGGTTCGGTCAAACCGGTAGTGATGACCTGCAAGTGGGCCCACCCTCCTGCCTGGGCGCAATCCTGTCCTATATTGCTGTGTTTTTTATGCCGCATGCATGCGTGGATGGCACGTGTGAGTGAATTGCCGTGTTGTTTAACACCGCACGCATGTGTGTATAGCACAGGTGTGAATTGCTTTGTTTTGTGATGCCACATGCATGCATGGACAGCGCACACACTCACATTTCCGGTGCTGGGCGAACCGGTTTCTATAGTATCTGAATCCCATATCTGATCACATCCCTGAGATTTTTGCTCCAGAAGTGTCAAAAAAAGTGACTCGCTGTTTAGCAAGAATTTATGATACGGCCATCAACTTCTTCCCCATGTTGAGCTTTTTCCCACTGCTGAATTAAAGGGTTCTTTACTCATTCTTCAGTCAGAGAAAACATGGCATATTTCTGATCTCCCTCCTACCTTAATTGCTTCTGCTTCAAGTCACTGTTCTCACTTGATTTTCTTCCGAAGTAACAGGTGTCAAAAGACAGCCAGTTGGATATAGTGGTTATAGCGTCAGGCCAGAAGCCAGGAGACTGTGAATTCTAGTCCAACCTTAGGCACAAAGCCAGCTGAGTGACTTGACCTAGTCTTTCTCTCTCAGCCCTAGGAACAGAGGTGGGTTTCAGCAGGTTCTGACCAGTTCTGGAGAACCTGTAGCAGAAATTTTGAGTAGTTCGGAGAACCGGTAGTAAAAATTCTGACTGGCCCCGCCCCCATCTATTCTCTGCCTCCCAAGTCCCAGTTGATTGGGAGGAAATGGGGATTTTGCAGTATCCTTCCCCTGGATTGGGGAGGGAATGGAGGTTTTACAGTATCTGTCCCCTGCCACGCCCACCAAGCCATGCCACGCCCACCAAGCCATTTGGCAATGCTTCAATGTGCACCTATTGAGGACAAGAAGTCAATGTCATGAGGACATAGCAGGAAAAAAAAATATCACCAACGATCCATGTTTATGGCATGGATAGGTGCACATTGAAGCACTGCCAAATTTTCTCCCTTTCTGTTACCTTCTGCCTTTCAGTTACTGTTATCAAGATTTCACATTGCAATAATAACTTTTTTTTTACTCGTCGTTTCTCTCTCACACATACTTTCTCTCTCTCTCCGGCCGTCATAATTAAGCAAAATAAATATTATTTCTTTGCTTTCTTCTTATAAGAACATTATTAGTTGCAGAGTTTTGCTTCGAGTACAGAATGGTAAACCATATAATTTCCAAGCATTTAAGATTGCTAGGTTTTTCGTACTCCAAACAGTGAACTACAGGTAGTTCTTGACTTACAACAGTTCGCTTAATGAATGTTCGAAATTACGACTGCAGCATCTCCAGGATCATGTGATTTATGTTTGGATACTTGACAGCTGGACAACTGGTTCCTATTTATGATGGTTCCTGGGGTCATATGACCACCTTTTGCAAACTTCTGACAAGCCGGAAGCCAGATTCACTTAACAACCATGTTACTAATTTAAATCTGCAGTGATTACTTAACAACCAGCAAGAAAAGTCGTAAAATGGGGAAAACTCACTTAATAAATTTCTCACTTAACAACATACATTTTGGGCTCAATTGTGATTGTAAATTAAGGACTACCTGTATGTTCCCATTTCCTGCAACGTGTCAATAGAACTGGGAAGCAATAATCATCTTAAATATTAACTTTATTTTATCTTACAAGAAGTAATAAAGATAGATGTTTGGGAGATGTGAGATAGAGCCAAAGTGCATAAAAATCAGATAAGGATAATGTAGAAATAGTAAGAAGAAGAGGGATAGTATTGCTCTTATTTATTTAATTAGCTAATATACCATGTTATAAAAACATATTGGCCTGCTCATACAAAAGCTACTTACTGATTCATTCATTCAGCTTGTGCAGCTGTCCACCTCATATATATTATTCTGGATGGCTCACATAATTAAGAATACAAGAAAACAGTAAATAAAAATATACTACAAAAATAAATATATGCTAATGAAAACTAAATATTGTGCATTTGTTATAAAGTAATATAGGTAATCCTCAATTTACAAACCACAATTGAGCCCAAAATTTATGTTGCTCAGCAAGACTGCGGTTAAATGAGTTCTGGTTCATTAATGACCTTCCTTGCCAAAGTTGTTAAGTGAATCACTGCAATTGTTAAGTTAGTAACACCGTTGTTAAGTGAATCTGGCTTTCCCATTCACTTTGATTGTCAGGAGGTCACAAAAGAGGATCAGATGACTCTGGGACGCTAAAACCGTCATAAATACATGTCAATTGCCAAGTAGCCAAATTTGGATCACGTGACCATAGGGAATACTGCAGTTGTCGTAAGTGTGAAAAATGGTCATCAGTTACTTTTCTCAGTGCTGTTATATTTTTGATCACTAAATGAATGGTTGTAAATTGAGGATTATATGTACTATGTACAGGACAGAGATTGCCAAAGATGAAAAGGAGAACCATTTTGACAAAGTGACAAGATTAGGCTGAGGAACACACATACACACACACACACACAAACCTGCTTTTCAGGTATGTGATAAATGAAAGGCTACTGAAGGCTTCAAGTCATATATCTGCAGGGTTATGAACATCAAGGAGAAATAAGACAGGAGAACATTTATTTTTGTAACAGAAAGTTGGAGTTGTCATTGTCACAGCTTTTTGTGGCAAATGATACAGTAAGAAACTATATTTTGTATAACTATATTTTGTGGTAAACTATACAGTAGGCAGTTCAGTGGTTCGAATCCCTAGTGCTGCATAAAGGGGTGAGCTCCCATTCCTTGTCCCAGCTTCTGCCAACCTAGCAGTTCAAAAGCCCGTAAAAAATGCAAGTAGAAAAATAGGGACCACCTTTGGTGGGAAGGTTACAACGTTCCATGTGCCTTTGGTGTCTAGTCATGCTGGCCACATGACCATGGAGTCATCTTCGGACAGGGCTGGCTCTTCGGCTTTGAAGCAGAGATGAGCATCGCCCCCCAGAGTTAGGAACGACTAGCACATATGTGCGAGGGGAATCTTTACCTTTATACAGTAGGATTCCTAGGAAAACCAGTGAGAATACTTCTTTTAAAACTTGTCAACTGCTCTTTCTTCCTGTGGGTTAGAAAAGCAGAATTTTGAAAGCCTGTCAAAATTTCTCTCTACTCAGTTTCGTGCAGAGCAAAATCAAGGTTGGCTTAACTTGAGTTTCTTTCTCACCCTTTCATATCCTATTGGACTGTTGCCTATATAAGAGCATGAGAGATAGGTATATCTTCGTCTATATACCAAACGAATGGCCCATTGGGATCCCCATATCAAAACAACTTACCTTATGTGTGGTCAGAATCTGAAAATAACATTTAACACAGCACAGGACTTAAGCAAAATGGTTCGGTTGAGATCGGCATATGTGGGACTGATCGGGGTAGATTGTAGGGGTGATACCGAAATACAATTTTATCATATTTTATTTATCTATACCGTGTTTCCACGAAAATAAGACCCTGTCTTATATTTTTTTGAACCTGAAATAAGCACTTGGCCTTACTGCCATGCGCTCAAAAGCCCAATCAGGGGATGTCTTATTTGGGGGGAAAGAGGGTATATTAAATAATTGTATTTTACTCCAGTTTCTTTATAAACTGTATTTTATTCCAATTTCATTTTAAATCGTATTTGATTCCAATTTCATTTTAAGTTGTATTTTATCCAATTCTATTTTAAATTGTTTTAATCAGATTTTAGTAATAATTTGTATCTGGAACTCTGCACTTTGATGTGGCCCAATGGCGAATCAATAAACTAAACTAACTAACTAACCCTTTCATCTTTCTGGAGACCAAATACGTCTTCCCCTGGACAGTTCACTAGCCAGACCAGGTCTGCGTTCTTTTCACATTGTATATTGCTTGCTTGCTTGTTGAGATCTCATCTTTACCTACTCCTGATTTACCCAGTGCAAGTATAGGCAGCAAACCCAACAGTCACTCATGCTGATGATGTTACCTAGTTGGGGAATGAAAGATCTGCAACGAAACAGAATTCTGCCTGAATTCTGAATCATCACCTTCATTCCTGAATATCAGAAACACTCCATCCCTCTGTGCCAAAATACCAGCTTGTTTTGCTTATTTGTATTGTTTTTCTATTGCATTATTCATTTATTTATCATCTCTAGAAGTCTCTCTGTACAGCCCTCAAAAATAAGGCTTTCTTGGGCAGCTCTGAAAATTTTAAAAACTGAAATATTTCATAACATCTACCGTGTTTCCCCGAAAATAAGACCCTGTCTTGTATTTTTTTGAACCCTGAAATAAGTGCTTGGCCTTATTGTCATGCACTCAAAAGCCCGATTGGGCTTATTATCAGGGGATGTCTTATTTGGGGGGAAATAGGGTATCAACCCCAGCATTCTGATTTTCCAGGTTGTTCTGTACGGTAATTACAATTTCTCTTCTTAATGCAACTGATGCAACACAATCCAAGTGTTAATCAGGCTTTAATCAGATTTACTGATGATGCTTCTTCAGAATTATCACCCTTTATTTTCTTTATATATTGTTTGTATGCAGAGATGGGCGTCGTATACTGTAAGAAACGATTCGCCCAGAACTGAAAATGTGAGAGCGCACACCTTCTGCAAATGCAAGCAGCATAAAAAAAAACAGCGATTATATAGGACGTGATAGCGCCAGGGCAGGTGGGTGGGCACAGCCGCTGGTCGGAACTACCAGTTCATGTAAACCAGTCCGAACTGGCAGCAGCCTACCCCTGTTTGTATGTAAAGAAGAAAAGAAAAGTACAACAAATGTTCAGAAATTTTGACCACAAAAGATTTTTACAGACGAGTAGTTCTCACCTTACAAACATGGTTGGGATCAGAATTTCTGTTGCTAAGCAAGGTAGTTGTTAAAATCGAGTCACACCCAATTTTATGACTTTGTAAAGAGAATCACTGCAGTTGTTAAAGGACTCACACGGTCTTTAAGCAATTCCAGCTTCCCCCCATTGACTTTGCATGTCAGAAATCAATTGGGAAGGTCACAAATGATGGTCAAATGACCCAGGGAACGCTGCAATTACTGTAAATACATGCTGGTTGCCAAGTTGCCTGAATTTTGATCACGTGACCATGGAGATACTGCGACAGTTGTAAGTGTGAGAGGGGGTCATAAAGTCATTTTTTTTCAGTGCTGTTGTAACTTTGAATGGTCACTAAATGAATAGTTGTAAGGCAAGGACTACCTGTATATCCATACTTTCGCTTTCTTTAGATTTCTCATAGTATATTTTGCTGTCTAAACCAGTGGTGGGTTGCCTCTGGTTTGGACCGGTTCGCAAGAACTGGTAGTAAAACTGACGTCATCAAGAAGCTTCTGCACATGCGTAGAAACGCACGCGGCCCCGTTGTGAACCGCTAGTAAAGGTAAGTAGAACCCATCCCTGGTCTAAACATCTTCATTTATTCTTCCAATGAGTTCAGATTTTTTTTATGGTTACTGTAGTTGGTTTATCATTCCTTTTTTTTAATGATTTAGAGAGTGTGATACAACATGTGTTTCAAGAGCTATTTGATTATTTACCTCCTTATTTGATTCTAACTGGAGCAGAATGACTCCATGCACAGAAACAGATGGTAAAATCCTTGGGGGGTTTATGAGTCTTTCTCTTTGTTTTAAAATTGTGGCTCTGACAAGCTTTTAGTAACCGCTCGCAGAATGTGTCCTGCGATCTCAGAAGAAACATTTAAAAAATCCAAATTGTGTTTTTTCTACTTTAATTCATTTTGCTCTTCCCTGCTTCAAATGACCATGTTGCAATTTAAAAATAATTATGCTGAGAAAACCTGCAATTTTTAGACACTATATAGCCCTTTCCTAAACCACTCTGTAAATTATCTTAATAACTGTAATCCCCATAACAGAATCGTAATAATATTATATTTTAGATTGGTGAGTAAATATGTCCCAGAATTAAATGTTACTGCCTTGCTTGCTTTCTGTAAAGGAATTCTACAAAATCAGGGTTGTTGAACTTTAATCAGAAATTGTCCAGAAAAGTCAATTGGTCAATATTTAACAGCCAAGGGCTATACTTAATGATGGTTAGGAGACAATACTACAAGGATGATACTACATGTGGGGCCTGGGCATTTAATGTATGGGGCCAGACTATTTCAATTTCTTTCTTCTATTATTACAGGTAATCCTTGACTTACGACCACAAATGAGCCCAAAATTTCTGTTAAGTGAGAATTTGTTAAGTGAGTTTTACCCCATTTTACAATCTTACTTGACACAGTTGTTAAGTGAATCACTGCAGTTGATAAGTTAGTAACATGGTTGTTAAGTGAATCTGACTTCCCATTGAGTTTGCTTGTCAGAAGGCCGCAAAAGGTGATCACATGACCCCAGGACACCACAACCATCATAAATATGAACCACTTGCCAAGAGTCTGAATTTTGATCACGTGATCATGGGAATGCTGGAAAGGTCATAACTGAAAAATGATCATGTAACTTTTTTCAGTGCTGTTGTAATTTTCCAACACGCTGCTCATCCAATCCATGCATTGGGTTGTTCTCC
>WNWU01013631.1:9858581-9883514 GCA_012654045.1 Ptyas mucosa | reverse complement strand
TCGCAGCGTGTCGAAAAGGGACGTTCAGGTAAGGCAACGTCCTTTTTGAACTGTCACTAAATGAGCTGTTGTATGGTGAAGACTACCTGTATTATGGTTGTTGCATAGTCAGCCAGATGTTTTAGGCTGGATTTGTCATTTTTGTCCTCCTACCGAGTCCTTCTCGTGGACTGGGATAGGCAGAGGTTGTTGTTTGATAGGTGTTAAAAGTGTCAGTTATAGAATGTAAGTAGTTCCAAGTAAAGCTGCCTGTTGCAATTGACTGATGGTGGTTTTGTCAATGCCAGTGTTGTTACTGTTACGAGATTGTACCCAAGGCGCCTATTATATATTATTATGGTAAATAATATAGTCAGCCAGATGTTCAGACTGGATATGGCATTTTAGCCATCTGTTGAGTCTTTTCCAAGGACCTCAGTTAGTTGGATGTTGATGTTAGTGTTGACTCCAGATAACCCTACAAATCCCTACAGTTTTCTTGGCAAGATTTCAGAAGTGGTTCTCCATTGTTTGCTTCCTAGGATAGAGAAAGTGAGTGGCTTGAGTTGAATGGTTTCTGCCTAAGAAGGAACTAGAACTCCCGGTTTCTACAAAGAGTCTTCCTACATTTTTGTCTGCTACTCTGTGATCATCTGCACTTTTGCAGCCAAATCTGGTCATTCTAAATGTCATAGAATCTCTAATCCCTGTGTTTGAGCATTATGGAGGATACCCATTATGAGCTTCCTCTGCAAATGATTTAAACAATAAAAAAGATAAAAAGTATTTTTTTGTAATACTTGACCTCTTTACAAGACTGTTCTGGAATGAGTGTGCGAGGTCAGAAATGACTATTTAAATATACTAAGCTTTGTATTTAAAAGAATCCAATCGTGATTCTGAAATGTTTGTGAGTTGAGCTTGGGAACTTTCAAAGAGTAATATACACTAATGTAAAATAAAATTAAAAGAAACATGATGTCCTTTTCCTTTTGTTTGGCTGCTCCATACATCCTATAAGCATTTTAAAGGCCACATGCCAAAAGTCCAATCTAATAGGAAAAGTGGTTATTATGAACTTTTCCAAGGTTAGAATATCTATCCAGTTGGATCTAATGAACTTCATCCATAGAGGAAGATGGAAATTAAAAATAGTATGCACCAGTTCTTTTGGCTTCTACTTTTCATCATTATCCTCTTGAAGGAGGAGATGCCATATAGCTCAGAAAAGCAACCCTAAGCTCTCCTGCCTTGGGCAACGGGTTGGACTAGAAGACCTCCAAGGTCCATTCAAGCCAGGGGTGGGCTTCAAAAATTTTAGCAAGGGGATTTCTGCCCAGTTGCTGGGTGGGTGTGGCCATGGTGGGCGTGGCCTAGTTGGCCTCCTGCATCATGGCGGGGGTGGTGGTTTTGCCCTCCCCAGACTCCGGAGGCTTTGCTTGAGCCTCTGGGAGGGTGAAAACAGCCTCCCCCAGCTCCGGAAGCCTGGTAGGCCCATTTTTCACCCTCCCAGAGCCTCTGCACGCACCCTGCACTTACCTGCATCCAAAATGGGCCGTGTGGGGACTCCTGGGAGGGGCGGGGTGGAAGAGGCCAGCCAGGAGTGGGATTTGGGGGCTCTCCAACTGCATAGAATCTTAGCTAGAGGTTCTCCTGAACCCCTGTGAACCCACAGCAGCCCACCCCTACTTCAAGCCCTATGGCTGTATAGTTGTAAGGTAGCAGAGATTAAAATCTCCATCAATTCTGATGATAAAACAATCCAATCTCTGATCAGTTTCTCAGATGTTTGGATTTATCTTAGCCGCTCTCTGCCTAGTGTAAGACATAAAGACTTTTTTTAAAAATTTGATTTATATGCCGCCCTTCTCCGGAGACTCAGGGCAGTTTATAGTGCATTAAGCAATAGCCTTCATACTTTTGTATATTTATACAAAGTCAGCTTATTGCCCCCACAATCTGGGTCCTCATTTCACCTACCTTAGAAAGGATGGAAGGCTGAGTCAACCTTGAGCCTGGTGGAATTTGAACTTGCAGTAATTGCAAGCAGCTGATCTTAATAACAGGGAATTAGTCCACTGCGCCACTAGGACTTTCCAGAACTTGGTGTAAATGACTTGGACTTATCCTGCTACACAAATGTACACTGAATGGATTTCCTTGAATGGAAAAACCATTTCATATATATTTTTATCTGTGAATGTAATTTTGTGAATCTGAATGAAGAAACCATTATTGATCTTATGACATGTTCAAGAGAAACAGAATGTTGGCACCATGCTATAATTTTCCTAAACGTGTCTATTTTATATCTATCTATTTTCAGATCATTAAGTCAAGGTTATTAAAAGCTTTATGCCCTTAATGCTTTTGGTAGATAACTTGCGCACTCCATGCGACTTCTATAAAATCAAAGTATTTAATGCAAAGGAAAGGGAACACATGCCAGAAGCTAAGTGAAACACAAAGATAGGTAATGTTAATGTCAATATTATGTTAAGATTATTTCTTACGAATTGAGCTTGACACTTGATAACACTAAGAGTCACAGAGTTTTTTGGCAACAGGCACAGAAATGATTTGCCACAGCCTACTTCTCGGAATTGTTTTCGAAGTTTGGTCTACTGTATACTTTAGTGTTTCTTAATGTTAGCATTTCTAAGTTATGTGGACTTCAATTTCCAGAATTCCCCAGTAGCATAGCTAGTTGGGGAATTCTGGGAATTCAAGTCCAAATATCTTAAAATAGCTACCATGGAGAAACACTGATATAGTACAGCCTTGGATAGTACAGTGGTCTAAAGCCCTGTTATTAACATCAGCTGCCTGCAATTATTGCAGGTTCGAATCTCACCAAGACTCAAGGTTGACTCAGCCTTCCATCCTTTCTAAGGTAGGTAAATTGAGGACCCAGTTTGTGGGGGCAATAAGCTGACTTTGTATAAATATACAAAAGTATGAAGGCTATTGCTTAGCGCATTGTAAGCCGCCCTGAGTCTCCGGAGAAGACATATAAATCAATTTTTTTAAAAAAAAAAAAACCTGATATAACAAATAGGACTAACCGGATTGGTTTTGAGCCCACCTTCGATAGATGCTGCTCTTTATCCAGTGTCACAACTTACACACCCTACAGCTTGTATAGATTTATAAACAAAACAGTAGAATTTCAATTTGCTTTATTTTCTCACTTTCCCCCTTCTCTTTTCTTCCACGAGTTCCACAAAAATCCAGATTAGCTAGCCAATAATGCAGACATTCTCTTTTATGCGTTCTGTGTGTTTAGTATTGATTTTTCTTGATGCTCTTCAGCTATGCTGTCTTTTGATGCTAATGTTTTGACTCTTTTCTCCTTCAATCATACATCGGTCTTTCTGCAATCTCTGTGGCTGTATCATTTTTCAGACTTCCATGCAATTTATCACAATGCCCTGGTTGTCTGTAGTATGGTAAAAATGATTCAGGCATTACAGAGAACCATATTCAGCTTTCTATATTTTCGAATGTTCTTCCTATTTACATATAATGTGACTGTGAAGATTCAAGCCTTGCCTGCAAAAATATGTGTATTTGGTTGGTTCAAGATACGGACTTTTGCAAGCTGAATAGATTCTGCAAAGTCTCAGTTCTCATGTCCATTAGCTGCACATGTTATGTTCAACCTACATGTTTGTAGAAAATCTTGTCTGGAGGTTAGTACAGGTAGTCCTCAACATACAACCGTTTCTTTAGCGACTAATCGAAGTTATGACAGTTCTGGAATAAAGTGACTTACAACTGATCTTTTGCATTTATGACTGTCACAACATCCATGCAGTTACATGAATTAAATTCAGGTGCTTGACAACCAACATTATTTACAACAATTGCAGCATTCCAGGATCATGTGATCTCCATTCGTAATCTTCCCCAGGGACTCTAGTAAGCAAAGTCAATAAGGGAACCAAAATTCACTTAGTGACCGAGTGATTCATTTAACCACGTTGAATGATTGCAGCAAAAAGCTCATAAAATCAGACATGTCTCACTTAATGATCATATTGGTCACCAATGGAAGTTCCTGTCTCAATTGAACTTACAACAGTTCATTTAGTGACCGTTTGACATTACAATGGAGCAGAAAAAAGTGACTTCTGAATGTTTTTCACTCTTATGACTGTTGCAGCATTCCCATGGTCACATAATCAAAATTCAATGACTCATATTTATGACGCTTTCAGTGTCCCGGAGTCTTATGATCCCTTTTGCAAACTTCTGACTAGCAAAGTCAATGGGGAAGCCAGATTCACTTAACAACCTAGTTACTGACTTAATAACTGCAGTGATTCACTTAACAACTGTGGCAAGAAAAGTCACAAAATGGGGTAAAATTCACTTAACAATTGCCTCGCTCAGCAACAGAATTTTTGGACACACTTATGGTCATAAACCAAAAGCTACCTGTATAATGTTCTACGTACTTTCCGCCGTGCTGTTAAGACCCTTCTATTCCAGCAAGTCTGGCCTAACTTTCTCCCCTTTTCTTTCTTTCTTTTAACGATCTTTTAAATTTTCTAAAGTGAAATTTTAATTCATTTTAAATTATTGGGATTTTTTAATTGTGATGGGCTAAATTGTTCAATTTGGTTTTAATCATGTTTTAACTTTTGTATTTATGTATTTTATCTTGTGCCTGTTTACTGCCCTGAGTCCTTCGGGAGTAGGGCGGTATATAAATCTAATTAAACTAAACTAAACTAAAACTAAACTACCACAGGGGTGTCAAACTCAAGGCCCGGGGGCCGGATCCAGCCCACGGGGTGCTTAGATCTGGCCTGTGGGGCTGCCCTGGAAATAGCAAAGGACCGACCCGCTGTGCCTTTGCCAGTGAAAACGGAGCTTGGGAGGGTAGCGCACTGCCCTCCCGAGCCCCATTTTCCCTGGCAGAGGGTTGCAGGAGGCCGTCATAGCTGAAAACAGAGCTTGGGAGCCTGTTTTCACTGGCAGAGGGCTCGGACCGCCAAAGCCCCCCCCCCGACACAAGTGATGTCATGCTGGCCACCCCCATCCTGGCCACGCCCATCCCAGCCCCCCAAGGTCGAACACAACCCTGATGTGTCCCTCAACGAAATCGAGTTTGACACTCCTGTTCTACCAGATCCATGCAAGTAGTAGTATAATTTTTAAATAAATAAATGCCAGTTTATAAAACAAAATAGAAACAAAAATTTGTGGTTTTTTTTTTTCCCAGAGGAAAAGAGAGTCTGGGCTAAATTTGTTTATTTTGTTTCTTTGAACTACTTTGTATCTTTAGAAGCAATCTTTAAAAATATCGAAAGATTCTTATTCTGCTTCAGCAAATCCTGAGTGCAGCTGTCATTGTGAGAGCAAAGACATGAGGTGGATGAATTTCAAATGCATAATTTTCACATGAAAATCAGAGTGCCCTATTCATCACTATGGTAAAGCTCTATATAGCTCTGATTGATAGAATATAATCTTATTTATTATGTTTGATGAAGGCCTTCAGATTGGAATATATAAAGACTCTTAAAAATGTCCTGAAGACTTGCAATGCTTCCATTGCAATCTAAATGCAAATACCAAGCACAAAACTACAGAAATAAACCCACCTGCAACCATTTCATTCAGCCAGCAGAGGGCAGAGAAAGCTGTGCTGAAATTGGTGGTGATGTGATGAATAACTTATCTGAAAGTAGAAAAATTGCCACGCGCAATGACCATATCATAAAATGCTGCATTTTAGGTGAAACATCTTATTAAATATGATTCTTAGACCTGGGTTCTCTGGACTGCTGAACTGATGTTCTTTTTTGGAAAGTCTCATAACCTCTTAATAAAGTAGCCATTTCTATTTTCGATTTAATGATTTTATTTGAAAAATAAGAGTTCAGTAAAGGATTATATAACTTCTTAAATCATTATTTCAATCTGGTTTTGCTTTCTCAGAATAAAAGCCATCTTGAGAAGATTTTGGAAGAGGCCTTCTCTATTCCATCTATGAAATTAGTTTAACTGGAAATGTAACACAGGGACATCAACTTTATTCAAAAATACTTCTGGGAAGCTTTAGAAACATTTGTGACTTCTAACTGAACAATAATTTATGGAAGGATTGAATGTTTCTCTAGTTATACCCGTACCAAAATTTTAATTCCTCCACAGATGAATAAACATTAAATCTAGTCACAACTGAATTTTCCTAGTAAACTGGCGAGTAACAGGAGCCTGAGTGGCGTAGCAGGCTAATGCCTCCTATTAAGGCAGCATTTAACATCCAGCTGTCTGCAATTACTGTAAGTTCGAATCCCACCAGGCTCAAGGTTGACTCAACCTTCCATCCTTTCTAAGGTGGGTAAAATGAGGACCCCGTTTGTGGGGGCAATAAGCTGACTTTGTATAAATATACAAAGTATGAAGGCTATTGCTTAACACATTGTAAGCCACCCTGAGTCTCCGGAGAAGGACGGCATATAAATATAAATAAATAATTTTTTTAAAAAAACAGTGATAGGAATAAATGATGGACATCTGTCATTGGTGGCTCATCTGCCTCGTTCAGCAGTTCCTTGATGCCTTCAGTTCTCCTCTTGATCAAAGTGATCAGTTTTTTAGGAAACACAGAATGTCAAGAAAGGAAGAGACTTGACAGTCAGTATTCCCATTACAGAATGAAATTGCAGGAATTTATAGCTCTGCAGTAATAAACTATTATGGAACATTTGTTTATGTAGAGAATCAGTACAGGTAGTCCTTGACTTACAACTAACGCTTTAGCATTAAGGTTACAAATGGCACTGAAAAAAGCCATTTGCAACCGGTCCTTGCACTTATGACCATTGAAGTATTCCAGAGGTGAAATGCTACCGGTTCGGTCCGGTTCAGACAAACTGGTAGCGATAAAAGCTAGAAGTTTGGGCAAAGCGGTAGTAAAAAAAAGCTAGCGGTTTGGGCAAATGGGTAGTTTAAAAAAGCTACGATCTGACAATCACTTGTGCCACGCGGTTTAGCTTTGCTGGAAAGCACAATATCCTGCTTTCTAGGGAAGCTAAACTGCACGCCACAACTGATCTCGCCCCCTTGTTGTTCTACTTACCTTCCCAAGCCTCCTTTCAGTACGCACCAAAAGGAGGCTTGGAAAGATAAGTAGAACAGCGAGGAGGGGGATCAGCTGTGGCGCACAGTTTAGCTTCCCTAGAAAGCAGGATATTGTGCTTTCCAGCAAAGTTAAACCACGAGGCCCAGGTGATCATTGGATTGTACCTTTTTTAAACTACTGGTTTGCCCAAACCGGTAGCTTTTCAAACGTGCAGTGTGTGTTTCATGCGCACTGTGCATTTGGTGCGCATGTACGCATGCAGTCCATGCTTGGTGGACAGGGCACACATGCGTGGCCAGTGAACCGGTAGCAAACTGGTTCAGATTTTACCACTGCAGTATTCCCATGGTCATCTGATCAAAATTTGGGCAATAGATTTACAAAGGTTGCAGCATCCTGTGGTCTTATGCTCACCATTTGCAAATTTCCCAGTTGGCTTCCAGCAATTTTAGGGCGTGTCAAACTTTTGAACTTTCAATTATCAAACATCGTGACATGCCTTGAGGATTGTAAAGGTATTTTGGTTACTTTACTATAATTTAGACGTGCTTGGTAAGTAACTACATACATGTCATAACTTTTTAACATTTTGTTTGTTTCATTGAAGCAGGCAATGACCATATGGTTCATTTAAGGACTGTGGCAAAAAAAAATAATAAAATCAGACATGACTCCCTTAACAGCCTTGCTTAGAAATGGAAATTCTATGCTCAAAAGTCAAGGACTACCCGTGCCCAAAATCTAAAAATCATATTTTTCATTTATTTTATAAAAATATGCTAGTACTTCTTCAGCACTAAAATTATTCTGATCAATCATCATTGGCATCCTTCAGTCTCAAGAGACTATGGTATCGTGCTCTGGAAAGAGGTCCTAAAACAGCATCTAGTGTGACTAAAAAGACCAATTCGAGAGTGGCAATCCCTTCCAGACTGAGGACAGATACATTCTGTCCCCTGCCCACCCCCAGATTTCGCTGGTTCCAGGACTGCCTCTTTGCCTCAGCCTGCCGAACAAGTATCTCTTCAAATTGGAGAAGGCCATGCTGCGTCTTTGGCCTCCAAGCTGAACGATTGGAGGTCAAGGTTTCCCAGTTGTTAATGTCCATTCCCAGGGCCTTTAGGTCTCTCTTGCAGATATCCTTATATCGCAGCTGTGGTCTCCCTGTGAGGCGCTTTCCCTGCACTGATTCTCCATACAGGAGATCTTTCGGAATCTGACCATCAGCCATTCTCATGACATGCCCCAGCCAGCATAGACGTCGCTGTTTTAATAGTGTATACATGTTAGAAAGTCCAGCACATTCCAAGACTGTGCCATTTGGAACTTTATCCTGCCAGGTGATGCCAAGAATTCGTCGATTCGTCAAGAATTTTAGGGGGAAGGGGGGGGGGGTCTGGTTTGAGAGAGGGAATCATGTGACTGCAGGGAGGAAAGTTCTCCAGCTCTCCTCATGGGGGGGGGAGGGAGGGTTTAAATCTGATCAATAAATCAAATCAAAAAAGTATAGCTCTCAATATAAACTGCATTCCATACTAAAGTGTTTCATTTTATATAACAGATTTCCAATGTGTCATATGTTCTTTCTCTCTTCCTCTTTTTTCCCACCTCTCCATAAATTTAAACGTGTGAAAAAATATTAGTTTGTATGAATCATAATGAAATGGCACTGTGAACAGTTGAAAAAGACAAGGCTAGGGGGTGCTATTCATGTTTTTATGAAATACTATTTGATTGAGAAGATTCTTTCATTTAAAATCTGAACATTTAAAAAAAAAGTTAAAGAAGTTTCTCCTATATTAATTATAAGCTTGATATTATCTGCAAAAGAGTCAGAATTAAATTCTATGTTCTTATTTTGAATAAGACTAGAACTGAGGTTGCATCATGCTGGTGGCTGTTTTTGTACCCAAAGAGCAAAACCTGGTGCCACCATTCTTGGTTTATGATGGCAGCCAGCTAATGCAAAGTACAATCATGATTTGAATGTCAATGTAATCTGAGCAAATGTTTAAGTGCCATGTTAAAACTTGATTTTCCCAGTATGTAGCAGTCAAATTGGTATTTAACCATGTACATCTATATTGAATCGTTTCAAAGTTCCCAACATGTGTAGGATAATGATTGTAAGATAATTTTAAGGGCCTTGGTTACACGGCAGTATTATTTTATGAATATATGGCCAGGAGTGAGGTTATTTGAGGGGCTGTCTTTTCCCAATCATATATATCTAATCCATCACAGCAGGGAGAAAAGATATATTACAAGTTCTCTCTTTTAAGGAGGTCCATCTAGTGCAGGGGTGTCAAACTTGATTTCATCGAGGGCCGCATCAGGGTTGTGTTTGACTTCGGGGGGCATAGCTAGGGTGGGCATGGCCAGCTCAATATCACTCCTGTGGGAGGCACCCGTGCTGGCCCCAGTGCTCTGCCAGCGAAAACAGGCTCCTGAGCTCTCATTTTTGGCTGCCGCGGCCTCCTGCAACCCACTGCCAGTAAAAATGGTGCTCGGGAGGGCCGCACATGGCCTTCCCGAGCTCCATTTTTACTGGCAGAGGGTTGTAGGAGGCCGCGGCAGCCAAAAATGAAGCTCGGGAGCCTGTTTTCACTGGCAGAAGCACCACGGATTAGTCCCTCCCTGTTTCCAGGGTGGCCCCGTGGGCCAAATCTAAGTACTCTGCGGGCCAGATCCCGCCTCCAGGCCTTGAGTTTGACACCCCTGATCTAGTGGGACCAAGAAAAAGGGCCTTCTCTGTGGTGGCTCCCTCCATGTGGAAATAAAAATGCCCTCCATCTTGACATTCTTTTGAAAGGCCCTGAAGACGCAGTTGCGCCAATGGGTCTGAGGGCGCCAGCGTGATATGGAGCCCATCAAGTGGTTGGTTTGCTTGTTGTCACCGGGGTGGGTGGGTGGGGAGGTTTATTGGACTTTGTATTTGCGATTTTATTTCTCTAAGCTGCCCAGAGTCATCATGATGTGAATGGCAATATAAATCTTCTTAATAATAAAATAAAATAAATGTCACGGTGTATTTATGCTTTAAAGTGAGTGGCCCAGAGTCACCAAGTGAGGCAGAGGCTGTATATATTTTATAAACATGCAAAGGATTTGCGTTTCAGTCCAAATCATAATCTGCATGAAATTAAAAACAACTATTGTGTATAAATTGGGGGGTACATTTTGCCCCCACTAAATCGATCTGAATTTCATAGATCTGAATTTCATAGCCTTGCACCATATGTTTAATTTGAATTAAGCATTCAGATGTTTCCATTAGCTGAGCCCTTTTTTAAAGAATAGATACAGAGATACAGATTAAACATTCTTCCTCATCCTGATCCCTCAAGTGTTGTCCTTAAATCTGCTTTCAAAAACAAAACACTTCTTTGTTGCACCGAGATTACAGCACTCGATCAAATAAGTGTCAGAAAAACGAAGTCCAATGTGCAGTAAATTAGCTCTCTCTGCAGACCAAAGAGATATGTTGGATTTTTTTTTAAAGCCTACTATGGAAAAATAATGAATAATTGCCATGGCAACCTCTATTTCCCAACATGCTCACGTATCTCACACACACACACATGCGCGCAAGAAGAAGGAGAGTATTAAAAAAGGAATGAAAACTCAGCTTATTATGTAGATATTGTTTGAATAGAGGAACTGTACTTACCCCAAATAATGTTTGGCCTGGAGAAAATCAAAACAATGTTTGCTGCATAAACAATAATTATGATTGTGTATGCGTTTTTTAAAAAGGGGTCAGTTTCAAAATCATAAGACCAAAATAGCAAAAAATATGAATGAAAACAGAACAGGTCAATCAGCATTGCTAGTTTGCTCCAACTTTAGGCCCTGAATAAATACATAATGCTGCAAAGCAAGCTTTTATTTAATAGATATCAAGCTATTTGATTGGTTGGTTCGTTAGTTGGTTGGTTGATTGATTGATTGATTGATTGGTTGATTGATTGATTGATAGAAAGAATTATATCCAGCCAGCTTGACTGAATATTTTCAAGAGTAGTTCTCACTTGGCTTGCAAGTATTTAGAAAGGAACGAGGTAATTATAACGGTGTGCAAATATATCTTAATTGATTAATTGAGCCAAGAAGAATTCTACTTTTATTATTTTTTATTGATTTATTCAATTTTTATAGCTGCCTATCTCAATCCAGTGGACTTTTCACTGCTTTCTGTTGCTAGAAACTAATTTGATTTTAGCATCTAGTCTGTCTACAGAGAATCAACATACTGATAGAGAAGTATTTTCTGGGGAAGAGATGCCAGATCTAACTAAACATCGGTATGTTTATTCTATTTCTTTAATATTACTACTCCATAGTCGTACCCAAATGTGCAGGGCAGTTAAATGAAAATCCAAGGATCTCTACTACAGTTAGTACTCTTTTCATTTAGTGACCATTTAAGTTATAGTGGCACTGAAAAAAAGTGAGTTATAACCATTTTTGCACACTTAAGATCATTGCAGCATCCTCAAGGTTACATGATCAAAATTTGGATATTTGGAAACTGGCATGTATTTATGATACATGTATGTATCATGTATTTGTAATGTCCTGGGGTCATGTGATCCCCTTTTGTGACCTTTTCACAAGAAAAGTCCGTGGGGAAGTCGGATTCACTTAACAACCATGTTAAGCTTAGAGCCCAATTGGGGGAGGAAACATCTGAGGTCAAACCTCTATACAGGTAGTCCTCAACTTACAACCACAATTCACTCCCAAATTTATGTTGCTAAGTGAGAAATGTGTTAAGTGAATTCTGCCCCATTTAAAAACTTTTCTTGCCACATTTGTTAAGTGAATCACTGCAGTTGTTAAATTAGTAACACTTAACTGTTTAACCCATTGACTTTGCTGGTCAGAAGTTGCAAAAAGGAACCACATGACTTTGGGGAATTGAACCGTCATAAATGTGAGTCAGTTGTCAAGCATCCAAATGTAAATCACATGACCACTGGGGATGCTGCAACAGTCATAAGTGCGAAAAATAGTCATAAGTCACTTTTTTCAATGCCTTACTGAAAATTTAACTTCGAACAGTCACTAAACGAACCGTTATAAGTCGAGGACTGCCTGTATCTGCTGTTTCCCAAGAGAAGACAGAGAGTCTGGCAAGATTCTTGCAAACTGGTGATCAACAATAAAGATACGTGTTTGACCCATCCTTGGACCTGTCCTGGTGGTTGCACTTGGCAGTGAGGTTGAGAAAATAGTCAGTGGTGAAATCCAATTTTTTTTACTACTGGTTCTGTAGGCGTGGCTTGGTGGGCATGGCAGGAGAAAGATACTGCAAAATCTCCATTCCCACCCCACTCCAGGGGAAGGATATTGCAAAATCTCCATTCCCACCCCACTCTGGGGCCAGCCAGAGGTGTTATTTGCCGGTTCTCCGAACTACTCAAAATTTCTGCTACCGGTTCTCCAGAACCCGTCAGAACCTGCTGGATTTCACCCCTGGAAATAGTTCCATAGGGCATCCCATAAATATGACTTACAGCATATGTAGCTTACAGCATAACATAAAATGCATAGAATACATTATAGTAAGTCAATGTTTTCAACATAAATTCAACATAATGATGATGATGATGATGATGATGATACCATAACATCAACAGCCGGATTCATCTTGGCCCAGATTCATCTCTCATCCTTGCCTCAGTTATGTATTCTGTCAAACAATTTCTCATTTTTGCATAAATGCAGTCTAATTGGTGGCGAACTATTTTCTTCCACCAAAACAATGGTAATTTTAGAAGTAGGAATTAACAATCCTAGAGGAGCCTTCCTCTTTATTTGGCAATGAATTAGTTCCAGATGTAGATAGACTTACAATGGACCTTTTAAAATCAATAAGGCTTAAATTAGTCATAACAAATTTCAATTCCATTGCCTCGAATGGCCCTGCTTTAACTGTGATTAGAACTACATCAGTTCAATATCTCTTGCAAAACAAGATAAACAGCCTTGTTGCATTTGGAAGCTGCCCAACTACATTTTGGATGGGACCTAAATCTTTCTCTCAAAATCTTGCCTATAAACATTTGCTTATATTGATCACATTCATCGTTTTGCATTCGTTGTTCAGTTATTCTCCCTCTTTCCCATCTCTCTCTCTCCTCTCTCTCTTTTTCTCTCTCAATCTCTACCTGTCCCTCTCTGTGTGTCTCTCTCAATCTTTCTCTCTCTCTTTCTCTGTCTCTCAATTTTTCTTTCTCTTTTTGCCTCTCTCTCCATCTCTCTTTCTTTCTCTCTCTCTGTCTCTTTATCTCTCTCAATTGCTCCCTGTCTCTCTCTCTTTCTGTGTCTCTCTCAATCTTTCTGTCTCTCTCTCTCTTATTCTCTCTCTCTCAATTTTTATTTTTATTTCTCTCTCTCTCTCTTTCTTTCTCTATATGCCCCCCTCTCTCTCCCTTTCTCTCTCTTTCTCTTTTTCTTTCTCTCTCTCTCTTTTTCTATATGCATCTCTCTGTCTCTCTTTTTCTTTCTCTCTCTGTCTCTGTCTCTGTCTTTCTGATACACAGGTATCTTTGGCTTAACAACCATTCATTTAGTTATTGTTTGATGTTACAATGGCATTGAAAAAAGTGACTTATGATCAGGGGTGGGATTCAAAAATTTTAGTAACTGGTTCTCTGCCTGGTTGCTGGATGGGCGTGGCCTACTTGGCTTCCTGCACCACAAGGGGGGTGGGTGGGTGCGTTTTCGCCCTCCCCAAACTCGTCCTCCCCTGGGCTCCAGAGGCCCGTTTCCTGTCTTCTGGAACTTCCAGGTCGCCCATTTTTCACCCTCCCAGAGAGTTCGCTCAGACCCTGCACTTACCTGGCATCCAAAATGGGCCACATGGAGATTCCTGGGAGGGAGGGGAGGGGTGAGTGGGGCTAGCCAGTCCTTGCAACTACCAGTTTGGCGAAACAGATGTAAAATTAGCATCCGGTTTACTGAAGAAGCTTCTTGGATGAGAAGCGAAACATCTTCAAGGAAAAAGCTAGAAAGTCCAGTTGTCTCTTCAGAAAGCACCTTTGAGACACTATCACACTTCTTGCCTTTTCATTTTGACAAAGCCTCCAGTTGCTACAGTCGCCAACCTGGTTTTAATTTTTGAGAGGATTACAGGTAGCCCTCATTTTGTGACTACAATTGAGCCCAAAATTTCTTTTGCTAAGCAAGACAGTTGTGGGGCAAGTTGTGCCCCACTTTATGACTTTTCTTGGCACAGATATTAAGTGAATCACTGCAGTTGTTCAGTTAGTAACACAGTTGTTACTAACTTAAGCTCACAAAAGGGGATCGCATGACCTGAGGACTCTGCAACCATCATAAATATGAGTCAGTTGCCAAACATCTGAATTTTGATCATGTGACCATGGGGATGCTGTCGTAAGTGTGAAAAACAGTCACAAGTCACCTTTTTTGACTTGTGTTTGCTGTTGTAACTTTTGACAGTCCATCAGTGAACTGTTGTAAGTCGAGGACTACCTGCACTGCATTCACCTAATGACTGCTGCAAAAGGTTGTAAAACTAGATTAGTCCCAATGACCAATTGTGACCCGCAATCACAACATACAACTGAAATTGAAGGCTCAATTATGGTCACAAGTCAAGGATGACCTATATTGACAATGGATCCATAGGCCATAAGTATCAGACCCTTTATCTGGATCAGACTTGGGATTTTACGGGATTTAGCTATCCCTGTCTGACTCATATGAGGTCAATCAGAAATTAGAAATCAAATATAAATAAATATGCCACAGGGGGCAGGAGGAGAAGCTGAATCAGGCCTATCTCTCTTTGCTGCCGCCGTGGTAGCGCAGTGGTCAGAATGCAGTATTGCAGGCTGACTCTGCTCACTGCTGGGAGTTCAATTCTGATTTGGCTCAAGGTTGATTCCGCCTTCCATCCTTCCAAGGTAGGTAAAATGAAGAATCAAATTGTTGGGGGCAATACGCTGACTATGTAAACCGCTTAGAGAGGGCCGTAAAGAACCAAGTGCTATTCCTATTGCTGCCCAGTCTCTGTGTGCTCTCTCAGTCAGCTGGAGGCCACAGGAGGGTGAGGAAAGGAAGGGATTTTCTGTGCCTGTGGAGCACTCGCCTGGAGCAGCCTGAGGAGTTGAGTTGATAAGAGTTTGAGGGCCTCAAATCAGGTTACGTTAGTTCACCTCCCCCCAACAATTCCAGTTTCTCATGTGGCTCCTTGGGAAAATTAATGGCCCTCCCTGGCCTGTGCTGCACAACTGACTTCTCATTGGGAACTGTCCCTTCAACAAAGTCTTCCTTGGTCAGAGGAAAAGAGGACACAAACACTGGACAGAAGCAGTTTGCAGCTGAGGCTACCATGATGAAATAGCCTGCCATCCACAAATAAACAGCGCATCTATCAAAAGTGTACAATCTACTCAAGTTAATTACACAACAGCCGACAACACTCCGAAACAAACTAGCAGGGTTTGCTTTTCTTCACGCTTATTACTGTGCTTTTGGGAAGGGATTTCAAATATTTCTTTTTATCCCTCGTGCAGCACTGAGCGAAATCAGTTGTAACAATTGCACAGTGGGGAGGGCCATTCTTAACTGGGGTGTAGATTCAAAAATACAATTCTGCGTATCTCCAAAACAAGAAGCTTGTCAGCCATTTGAAGAAGATCAGATTGGGAAGCAACCAACCAGAGAAATACTGGGAGACTATTGTTGTAGAGCTCTCCAAACCTGGCAACTTTAAGACTTGTGGACTTCAGCTCCCAGATTTCCCAGCCAGCCTGGGGAATTCTGGAAGTTGGTCCACAAGTCTTAAAGTTGCCAGGTTTGGAGGCTCCTGCCTGCGGGATTTAGTAACAGAATCTTGAAAGCTTTTCTATTCCCTCCTTTTATACTAAACAGAATTTGGCAAGCTGTTTTTGTTTTCTCCTTGTGTCTTCTATCCAAGCTAAATTGATGTTTGCCGAACAAATGGCGCTGAATTCTTTCTTCAAAGTATCTCTATACTTCTTAAAAACCTCCAGTGATAGAGCACCTACAACTTCTGAAGGCAAGCTGTTTCACTGGTTAAATTGTTCTCACTGTCAGGAAATTTATCCTTAGTTTTAGGTTGCTTCTCTCCTTGATTAGTTTTAGGAAATTTCTCCTTAATTCCAGTCCCAAAGGTGCTTTTTTCAAGAGGTAACTGGATTTACTGGTTTTTCTTTGAACATGTTTTGCTTCTCATCCAAGAAGCTTCTTCAGCTCAGAGCTTCTTTGATAAGAAATGAAATTTATTTATTTATTGGTTCGATTTATATGCTGCACTTGATGGCGGCTTACAATGCGTTAAGCAATAGCCTTCATACTTTTGTATATACCTGCTTAGTAGGGCTTTCGGCCCCTCCTAAGCGGTGTTCTTTTTTATACAAAGTCAGTTTATTGCCCCCACAATCCGGGTCCTCATTTTACCTACCTCAGAAGGATGGAAGGCTGAGTCAACCTTGAGCCTGGTGAGATTTGAACTTGCAGTAATTGCAGGCAGCTGGCAGCTAAGTGCTACTTAACAGCACTTTAGTCCGCTGCTCCACCAAGGCTTCTGAAATGTCTTCAAAGAAAAACTAGAAAGTCTAGTTGCCTCTTGAAAAAAGCATTGTTGGAACAACCGTGATCTGGGTGACTGAGAATCTCCATAGACAGTCCTTAGTTCTAGGTTGCTTCTCTTCTTGATTAGTTTCCATCCATTGTTTCTTGTCTTGCCTTCTGGCACTTTGGAAAGTAAGTTGACTCCATCTTCTTTGTGACAGCCCCTTAAGTACTGGAATATTGCTATCATGTCATCCCTAATCCCAGATTATCAAGGTAAATGTTTGACTTGAGGGAAATAATCTTCACATTATTTTTTGTAAAAAGCCAAAACGTAATAATAATAAAATAACAGAATAAGCAGAGTTAGAAGGTACCTTGAAGGTCTTGAGGTCCAACCCCCTGCTCAGGCAGGAAACTATACCATTTCAGACAAATGGTTATCCAATCTCTTCTTAAAAATCTCCAATGTTGGAGCAACCACAATTTCTGAAGGCAAGTCATTCCACTGATTAATTACTTATGCCCATTGCTATTCACTGTTATTTCCCAGATTCTATGGCACATTTATACTTTGTTGCTAAATACACAAAATAAATACAAATGATGACAAATACTGTAATTAGATTAGAGATGGTTCCATATTTCCTGCCTGTTGCATAACTCATCGGGATTTTAAAATCATTTTGTAGGAGCCAATTCGCTTTTGGAATTGAATCATTTTGTTCCTTTCTTCCTGCAGATTTAATATTGAGTACTGATTAAAATACTGAGAAAAATCTTGTAGCCTGGTAGTTTGATGAAAATTTGAAAAACAGTATTGATATTTCCAAAGAGTATGTTAGGAAAGTAATGGGGAAAATATTAATAATGCATAGCCTCCATTTTAAATAATGGATGTATTTTTATAAAGCACTTTAGAGATCTTATCCTGGATAATACATGCAGAATCTTGGTCATGCTTGAATGGCCCTTGAAAGCATCATGGCCGTTAGTGCAGGCAAATTATCACCCTCTTCCTTCCTTGATTATAACTAATATGAATGCTGGCTTAGAGGACTAGCATTAAGTCACAGTTCTAGAGAAGAAGCCAATATTTGATGAATTAGTAAAGCCTAAAATATCCAAGCAAATGACTAACAGAATTGGAACAGGGTAAAAAAATTTTCTGTTCTCTTGCAGGTAGTCCTCAACTTAAAATGATTCATTTA
This sequence comes from Ptyas mucosa, assembly GCA_012654045.1. NCBI lineage: Eukaryota > Metazoa > Chordata > Lepidosauria > Squamata > Colubridae > Ptyas > Ptyas mucosa. The sequence goes on along the minus strand of WNWU01013631.1, from coordinate 9,865,655 downwards.
GTGAACATTCAAAGTTATGACACCACTCAAAAAAGTGACTTATGGCCAGTGGTGAAATTCAATTTTTTTTACTACCGGTTCTGTGGGCGTAGCTTGGTGGGCATGGCATTGGAAGGATACTGCAAAGTCCCCATTCCCTCCCCACTCCTGGGGGAAGGATATTGCAAAATCTCCATTCTCACCCCACTCTGGGACCAGCCAGAAGTGGTATTTTCCAGTTCTCCGAACTACTCAAAATTTCCACTACCAGTTCTCCAGAACCTGTCAGAACCTCCTGGATTTCACCCCTGTTTATTACCATTTTTCAGACCTACAGCCATTGCAGCATCCCCACGGTCATATAATCAAAATTTGGACACTCGGCAACTGACTCATATTTATGATGGTTGCAGTATTCAGGGGTCACATGTTCCCTTTTGCGATTAATTTAGCAAGGACAGTGATTCATTGGCAAGAAAGGTCATAAGACTCACTTAACAAATGTTTCACTTAGCAACAGAAATTTGGCCTCAATTGTGGTTGTAAATCAAGGACTACCTGTATTAACTTCAGGATGAAACATTATTTATAGGAAAAAGTTGTATTAGAAAAAGATCCTGGATAGCCACAGATGAACAAATCAGTCTTCCTCATTGCCAGTACAATGGCTAACATAAAATATATAAGGCAAAACAACATTTTAAAAAAACTTTATGTTTGTTTTTTATTGATTAGAACAAGGCATATGAAGATCACACCAGAATGTAGAATATATTGTGTGTGTCTTACAATAAATAAGAAGCTACTATAAAAACCTAATCTGAAATGAAACATGAGCGCACATTATACTCCCAAATCTGTTTAATGTCTACAATAAACAAATTTTAAGAATGATAGTTGATAACAACTAGCATCACAATTGAAGCAATTCTGAAATATGCAGATAAACCTATTTTCTGAGCTGAAAGTAAAAGAAGATCTTATTATGGCTCTAAAATGTAAAAAAGGATTAATGTTGAATTAAGATAAAAGTAGTGTCGATTTTCATGCCTACTGAATTTGCAGTTGATAGCAAATAAATGAAGGTGGGAGATAATTTGGCGTTTCTGGCTCATGAATAAATAAAATGAAATGTGTATCAGTGAAGTAAAAAGAAAATTCATTCTAGGGAGGTTGGGAATGACTAATTTATTCAGAATTATGAAAGATAAGGACATTTCTGAGGGAGCAAAGATCAGAATATTACAGCAACGGTCCTTTTAGTGGTACCATATTTTCCAGTGCACTGCTCCTGCAATCCATGGCTGGGTATTCCACGCATGCGTAGTTGAGAACTGAGTGATGAATATTCAAATTTCTTGTTGGTGTCCGCCTCCTCTGTGCTATCCTCTCCAGTTCATTTCACTCAGTAGTTGTGAGAACTAGTGTTAATTGTTGCTCTGTGCTCTTTAGCTATTTAGCTAGCTTTTCTTTATTTTTTAGGGATCTGTTTTGGTTGTTTTGTATTTCAGTTAGTGCTTTTGATTTTCCTTTGGCTGGGGACTGCTTGTTTTATTTTTTCTCTTTAATTTTGGACTGCAGTGAGGAGTAGCGAGCCTGGGGCTCCAGGTCGCTCTCCCTTCTTTGTTTTGTTGCTCCTACAGTTTCCTTTGGATTCTGACCCGGCTGGGCAGATCCAAGCCTCATTAGCCGCAGGCGGGGGTGCTGGAGAACCGGTGAGCCGGTAAAACCGCTACCGCCGCAGCCCCAGCCTGTTTTTTTTTTGCTTAATTGCGGCTCCGGAGTTAATGCCCAGGCTTGAGGTACACTCCGATGATCCCAGCTGATTTGCGGCGCTGTGTGCTTGGCTAGAGGCGCGCCTTGCTACCCGTTCGTCCTCTTTGTGCTGCCGGCGTGGGAGAGCATCAGAATTGCCGTCTTCGCTGCAGAGAGCTTGGAAACTGCGGTCAGTGTGCTGGGAGTCGCCTTTTTGGCGCGGAGGCAAGTCGCGGCCGCCATTTTGGGTATCTGTTCATGGCGGCCGCCATTTTGGTTTTCTCTTAAAGTGGAGCGGTTTGCTGGTTATTAGCAGGGCACTTGTGGGGCAAGTCAGGGAGACCCCCCAGCCCTTAAGCATGGCGTTTTAGGGCCCTTTTTGTGCCCAGGCCTCCTTTATTCTGGACTCTGGAAGGCTGTGGTCCCCTAGCCTGGCAGGTTCCTTATCCTTCTGGCCTGAGTGGGGTTCATTTTCCCCCCTGTTTCTGCTTCTTTGGAAGTTGGGGGGGGGTGTTGCAGGGCAATGGTGGTTATTGAAATTAACCAAGGTTATGCCCTGTTCCCCCTTTTAATTGACTTGGGAATGTGTTCCTTTTTTATTAACTTTAATTGCCTCATTTCTTGCAGGCTGTCTAACATTTAGGCATGGCTGACTCCAACCTTTCTTCTGATCTGGAGGCTGAGCCTAGCCCTCCAAGGGAGACAGTAGTAGCAGATTCTAAAGGGGCTAAAGCCAAATCCAAGAGTACAGTCCCTAGGGCCCTCAGGTCACAGGCCAAGCCTTCATCTGCAGAGGAGAAGGATGCTCTTCGACGCCACAACGCCTTGGAAAAACAACATGCTAAAGCAAAGCAGGCTGCGGCTGCCAGGCCTACTTCACCAATCCTGTCTGTACCTGCGCCCGTTTTTGGCGACAGGCCACACCATTTACCTCCAGAACCTCTCAGTTTGGATCCTGTTTCAGAGGTAGTTCAGCCTAGCTCTGACAGTTCTCTGAATCCAGAACCTGCCCTTCTTCTTCAGGCGGCGGACGTTGTTCCGAAGTCTCCTGTGTGTGCCCTCCCGTCTGCTATGGCTCCTGCTGGCCCGCAGGCCCCTGCTAGCTTGGACGTGCAGCTGAATCTTCAGTCTGTGTTGTCTGATGCATTGGCTAAAGTCTTGGCTGCTGGCCTCCATCAGAGTGTGGCTCCGGTGCCTTCGACCTCAGCTCAGCCCCCGGTGCAAGGGCGTGCGTGTGACAGACATGCTGCTGCTACTAGGCGGGAGTACGTTTCAAGTGATGAGTCTGATCCGGAGACGGAAGGTCCTGAGGAGATGGAGTTTTCGGAAGATGAGGACCTCCTACCTGACCAGCCAGTTTTTACTGGCCTGTTTAGGCCTTCAGTCTTCAAGTCGCTTCTCCACAAGGCGAAGATCACTACCAAATTTGGGCTGACGCCTCCTGCGGCTGAAGGTAGTGCCTCCTCCAAGGTTCTTCATGACCCACTGTTCCAGAGTGCTAAACCTGAGAAGGACGTGATTCCTTGTCCTCCTCTCTTTTCTGAAGTGGTGCAGAGTGGCTGGGCTCAACCTGGTTCACTGACTGCACCGAGTGGCTTGGACAAAAAACTTTACTGTGCTGCTCCTGAACTGGAGGACCTCCTGGCCTTGCCTTCAGTGGATGCTCCAGTGGCGGCGCTTGTATCGTCCTCTGTCCTTTCTGGCGACATGGTAGATGGCCTCAAATCGGAAGACAGGAAGGCTGAGCTGGCGTTTAGAAAGACTCACCAGGCGGCTGCCTGGGCGGTGAAAGCGGCTACTGCTACCTCCTTCTTCACCAGAGCTTCTATCCTCTGGTTGCGACAGCTCCAGGAGCGGCTTCCCCCTGAGGACAGGAGACTCCACCAAGATGTCAACAAGTTAGTGGCCGCCGCTGAGTATTCAGCTGATGCTTCCCTTAATGCCGCTAAATTCGCTTCACGCGCCCTTTCGTCGACTGTCACGTCTCGTCGTCTCTTCTGGCTTCGCAATTGGAGGGCGGATGCCAAGACCAAGTGGAAGTTGGCTGCATCTCCCTACAAGGCCCCGGAGCTCTTCGGTGCAGCGTTGGAGCCTCTGCTGATCGAGGACAAGGATAAACGTAAGGTCCTTCCTTCGTCTTACCGTCGCCCAGAGCGTCGATACACTCCGTATACCCAGAGGCAGTCCTTTCGATCCTTCCCGGCCTCCAGCGGTACTTATCAACAGCGATCCTACACTCAGGGAATGGATCGCCCCTCAGACAGACAGTCATTTCGAGATAGGGGCCGAAATCAATCCCAGGTCAGACGCCCATTTCGGGGGGCTGGCCACCGATCCTTCCGGAGGGGGAAATGACTCAGGGCCGTCGGCTCCCATTGGTGGTCGCCTCCAGCTGTTCCACCACCGTTGGGAGGCCTCCACAAACGAACAGTGGATTCTTCACACCGTGTCTCACGGCCTTTGTCTCGAGTTCCTTTCTACTCCCCCCAGCCGCTTCGTTCGCTGCCCGGTGTCTGCGCTGGAAGCTGGACGTCTTCTTATGGAGACCGAGATTCGTCATCTCCTGTCTATCAAGGCCATCGAGCCGGTGCCGTCAGGTCAGGAAGGGACAGGCTTCTACTCAACGGTGTTTCTGGTGGCCAAGTCCTCCGGAGGATTCAGAGGGATCCTGAACCTGAAGTACTTGAACAAGTTCATCTCTTATCGAAGGTTCAAGATGCAGTCCCTGAGGTCCATTTTGGCGTGTGTCAGGAAAGGAGATCTATTGCAGTCGGTGGACCTGAAGGAGGCGTACTTGCATGTCCCGATCCACGCCGCTCATCGCAGGTACCTGCGCTTCGAGTACAATGGTCTCCACTTTCAATATTGCGCAATGCCATTTGGTCTGTCATCAGCCCCAAGGACGTTCACCAAGCTGGTAGCGGTGGTGGCTGCGCAGCTCAGGGCCCGTCCGGTGCGCGTCCTTTGTTATTTGGACGACATTCTTGTTCTATCCAGCTCCACAGCTCAGGCGATATCGGACATAGACTTGGTGATAGACGAGTTCCAGCAGCACGGATTTTCGATCAACAAGGAGAAGAGCCATCTCTCGCCTACAACTCGCTTGCTTCATCTGGGGGCGATCATCGACTCGGACAGAGGTCACGTTTTCCTCTCCCCGGACAGGGTTCAGAACATTGTCAGGTTGGTGACCCAGGTGATGTCTCAGAGGACCTCTTCTCCACTTCTGCTTTCTCAGCTGCTGGGGAAGTTAGTGTCTTGCATAGCCATCGTTCCTTGGGCACGCAGACACAGTCGTCGGCTGCAGTGGTTCCTGTTACGTTATCAGAGATCGGGCCGGGGCACCTCCAGAGTGCCTGTCCTGCTCCCCCCTCAGGTTCGCAGGTCTCTTCGTTGGTGGCTCTCCCCGGCTCTCCTGCGAGGCTGCACGTTCCTGGAGCCCGATCGCCTGGTCGTGACATCAGATGCGAGTCTTCAAGGGTGGGGGGCCCACCTGCTCGACCATGTGACTCAAGGTCTGTGGTCCCAGGAGGAGAGAGTTCACAGTATCAACTGGCTGGAGCTACGAGCAGTCCGTCTGGCCCTGCGCCATTTCCAACCCTTCTTGGAGGGCCGCCATGTCCTGGTGCTCACGGACAACATGACGACCAAGGCCCATGTGAACCGGGAGGGCGGTACTCGTTCGGAGTCCCTGATGGTCGAGGCGGAGAGGTTGCTGACCTGGGCGGAGCGTCACACCCTGTCGCTCAGAGCGGACCACATATCGGGACAGGCCAACGTTCGCGCCGATTGGCTCAGCAGGGAACAGCTCGACCCGGCGGAGTGGCGTCTTCATCCGCGAGTGTTTCAGGAGATTGTCCGGAAGTTCGGCATGCCGCTGGTGGATCTTTTCGCGTCGCCTCAGAATGCTCACCTTCCCAGGTTTTACTCACGCTTCCCGACCGTAGGTGCAGAGGGAAGCAACGCTCTCCGATGCCCCTGGCCTCCCGGTCTGCTTTACGCTTTTCCGCCACTGCCGTTGATCCCGAAGGTGATTCGGAAACTGTTACAGGACCGGGCCGAAGTTCTCCTTGTCGCTCCTCGCTGGCCTCGCAGAGCTTGGTATGCGGATCTGGTGTCCCTCTCCGTTTCTCCGGCATGGACAATCCCGTCACACACGGTCTCTCTCAGCCAGGGGGTCATCGTCCACCCGGACCCTCAATGGCTCAGGTTGACCGTCTGGCATTTGAGAGGACCTTGCTGAGGAAGGATGGCCTTCCGGATGAAGTGATACGTACCATCTTGGCGTCCAGACGGCCTTCGACTGTACGTATATACGAGGCGTCCTGGAAGACGTTTTCCCTTTGGTGTTCCCACAACCACGTTGATCCTACTACGGCTGACGTCGTCGACATCCTTCGTTTCTTGCAGGCGGGGCTGGATAAAGGCCTGGCCCCCGCGACTTTGAGGCGTCAGGTCGCTGCTCTGGCTACTGTACTTTCCCGGGATCCAAGTCGCCCTTTGTCTCAGAATCCGAGGATCGTTGGTTTTCTTCGTGGAGCTTCTGTCCTGTCTCCGCCGGTGGTTCATCGTTATCCTTCTTGGGACCTGCCCTTGGTTCTTCAGGCCCTTACTTCTGGTCCGTTCGAGCCCTTGAGCTCCATCAGCCTTAAGTTTCTTTCCTTTAAGGTCGCGTTCCTCCTTGCTGTCACTTCTGCCCGGAGGATTTCAGAGCTTGGGGCGTTGTCTATACGACGGGATCTCTGCATATTTCACGCCGACAGGGTGGTCCTTTGGTTGGATCCTACCTTCATGCCTAAGGTGAACTCCTTATTCCATCGGTCCCAGGAGCTCATACTACCGGATTTTTGCCCGAATCCTCGTCACCCTCTCGAGAGACGTTGGCATATGCTGGATGTCCGTAGAGCGCTCCGTTGGTACCTCAAACGTACGGCGGCTTTTCGTAAGACGGAGGCTCTCTTGGTGTCCTTCCACCCGTCTTCCATGGGCCAGAAAGTGTCTTCTTCGACGGTGGGTCGCTGGATCAAGGCTTGCATCTCTTCTGCTTATGAGCGCCATTCTGGACCGGTGCCGGGCAGGATCTTTGCCCATTCTACCCGCAGCGCTGCTACTTCGGCTGCATGGGCTACGCAGGCATCGGTTTTGGATATTTGTCGGGCAGCCACGTGGTCTTCTGCAACACCGTTTATTCGTCACTACAAGATCGACGCCTTTGCCTCGGCTGAGGCTTCCTTTGGCAGGAGGGTGTTGCAGCAGGTCCATTCTGTTCCGGGCCTAGGGAGCAGTCAGCCTCCCTCCCATTGAGTACGAGCTTGGGTATATCCCAGCCATGGATTGCAG
>WNWU01013631.1:9840028-9856454 GCA_012654045.1 Ptyas mucosa | reverse complement strand
GCAGCTGGTGTTAATAACAGGGTGCTTTAGACCACTGTATTACCAAGGCTCTTTGCTAAAATTGGCTAAAAGATGATAAATATTAAGTGAAAATATTAGGACTGCAGACAAAAGACCCTAAAAGAAGGTAGTAGAAATAAGTTTCTATATTATTGCCAAGAATACGAGTTGGCTGTGTTTTATCACAAACAATAAATTCCCATTCAAAAAAAGGTGCCACATATTATTAGTATTCCTTAACCTTCCAGATAGGTTGTTCTTGCAGAATTCTCAATGCCTCGCCATACTTTTGGGGAATTTTGGGTGGTGAATTAAATTCTGGGAATTGACATGATTAAAATATCACTACTGTCTAAGAATATTTTTATATATACTTATAGAACTTGCTATGGCATTGCTCACAGGAAAGGTTCATTGTTTGTATCTTTGTGGTATATAAAGAGGATTAATGGAAAATTTCACATTAATTTTATCCCCAACATGTGGGATGTAGATTTATTACTATTTTAAGAAGGGATGTTGAAAGAACCAGCACTAAAGACTGCTATGGGAAAATGGACACGGAATTTCATAGAAATGGAGAGCAGAAGATTGCATGTAAATCAGGAAAATATGGGAATTAAATTGAGCTAAAAGAGGATGGAATTTCTTATCCATTTCAAAATCTCCATTGTTTTCTATTTCTTCAAATTAAAGCTGTATGCTCCTTACTGATCTTCCTTACCTTCATTTATTTATTTTTTTCATGGATAATGACAACACTGAAAACTTGGATGTTCATCATTTAATTGGCGGTTTTCTTTTTATAAATGATTATTTCTCTTCTTTCCTGTGTAGGTGCCCACTTTCCATTCTTTAGCAGTAGCTTCACTAGTAGAATTTTTTTTAAAAAAAACTATAAATTGTAAATAGATTTTGGGTGCAATTATAGTAAAACATTTGGTAAACATGCATCCTCTGTAGCATATAAGGCAATAAACTTAAGTTTGAAGTAGTAGTAGACACATACACACACAAACTCACATACACACACAAACTCACATACAAACATATCCAAAATACATTAGAAAAGGAAACAATTATTTTACACACTCTTTTTGCTATATTTAATGTAGCTCAACCTAACATTTATATATAGTTTTCAGAAGCCTAGTAGCTTGCTTCATGTTTCAGTTCTTGATTGATTGATTGATTGATTGATGTATCGTATAGATAATTTTTCTCCATGACACTAGACCTACCTAGTGGGGATAAAAGCGGCGAAATCTAGCTATTTTGCCGCTCTTATGGCGTCATCAGATAATCGCCCAGCAGCTCTGTTTAGGGTGACCCACTCCCTCCTCCATCTGGGAGCGCGGGATGACCCCTTGCAGGATCCAGCTGAGGATTTTGTACAGTATCTGCATGATAAAATAACTCAGATTCGGGAAGACTTGGCCGCTGACTGGGTTAGTTCAGACGAGATGACTGAGGCAGGCCTTGAGAGTGTTATCTGGGAGGAGTTCGATCCCGTGGCTCCCGAGGACATGGACAGGATCTTGGGATGGCTGAACACGACCACATGTTTATTGGACCCGTGTCTCTCCTGGTTGGTGCTGGCTTCCCGGGAGGTTACACGAGGCTGACTCCAGGGGATTACTAACTCTTCTTTGAGTGAGGGTGTCCTGCCGACCGCCTTGAAAGAGGCGGTTGTGAGGCCCCTCCTCAAGCCCTCCCTGGATCCAGCTGTTTTGGCTAACGATCATCCAGTCTCCAACCTTCGTTTTATCACGAAGGTTGTTGAGAGTGTGGTGGCGCGACAGCTTCCCCAGTACCTGGATGAAGCTGTCTATTTAGATCTGCTCCAGTCCGATTTCAGGCCTGGGCACAGCACGGAAATGGCATTGGTCACGTTGGTGGATGATCTCTGAAGGGCTCAGGGTAGGGGTTATTCCTGTATCCTGGTCCTGTTAGATCTCTCAGCGGCTTTTGATACTTTCGACCATGGTATCATGTTGCGCCGGCTGGAGGGATTGGGGGTGGGGGGCACCGTTTTACGGTGGTTCTCCTATCTCTCCGACCAGTTGCAATCGGTGTTGACAGGGGGGCAGTGGTCAACCCCGAGGCACCTTGTTTGTGGGGTGCCACAAGGGTCGGTCCTCTCGCCCCTCCTGTTCAACATTTATGTGAAGCCGCTGGTGAGATCATCCGTGGTTTTGGGGTAAAGTTCCATCAGTACGCTGATGATACTTAGCTGTACATCTCCACCCCAGACCATCCCAATGATGCCTTGGAAATGATATCCCAGTGCCTGGAAGCCGTGCGGATCTGGATGGGGAGAAACAGGCTTCGACTCAACCCTTCGAAGACCAAGTGGCTGTGGCTGCCGGCATCCCGGTATAGCCAGCTGGCGCCATCGCTGGTTATTGGGGACAAATCACTGGCCCCCACGGAAAGGGCCCGCAACTTAGGCATCCTCCTGGATGCACGGCTGTCTTTAGAAGAGCATATGATGGCCATGGCCAGGGGGGCTTTCTATCAGGTTCACTTGATACGCCAGTTGCATCCCTTTCTAGATCGGGACTCCTTACGCATGGTCACTCAAGCACTCTTCACTTCTCGTCTGGACTATTGTAACGCTCTCTACATGGGGCTCCCCTTGGGTTGCACCCGGAGGCTCCAACTGGTGCAGAATGCGGCCGCGTGGGAGATTATGGGAGCAATGGGGCACTCCCATGTGACTCCTCTCCTACGCGAGCTGCATTGGCTTCCGGTGGACTTCCGGGTGCGCTTCAAGGTATTGGTGATCACCTTTAAAGTGCTCCATGGCTTAGGGCCGGGGTACTTATGGGACCACCTTCTGCCACCAATTGCCTCCCACTGGCCAGTTGGCTCCCACAGAGAGGGCCTCCTCAGGGTGCCGTCAGCCAGACAAGGTCGGCTGGCGACCCCCAGGGGGAGAGCCTTCTCTGTGTGGCACCTACCCTCTGGAACGATCTACCCCCCGAGATACGAGTGATTCCAGACCTCCGGACTTTTCGTCGGGCCCTTAAAACCTATTTCTTTCAATTAGCCGGGCTGGCCTGATTTTATATTTTACGTTGGTTTTAAAATTGATACTGATTTTAATTGAATGTTTTAAAATTATGGGCCAAGCTTTATTTAATTATCTTAAAATTATTTTAACTTTTATACACAAATGTTTTATTCTGGCTGTTCACCGCCAGAGTCTGAAAGGAGAAGGGCGGGATAAAAATCCAATAAATAACAACAACAACAACAACAACAACAACCTATACTGGAGATAATCCAATTGATAGTGGAACAGATTGCCTCCAGAAATTGTAGCTGCTCCATCATTGGAGATTTTTTAAAAGAGATTTGACAACCATTTGTCCAGAATGATATGCGGTCTCCTACTTGAGCAGGGAGTTGGGCAAGAAGACTTCCAAGAGCCTTTATTATTCTGTATCCCATATTCTATTCTATGTAATCCTAATCTTCATATGGTCTTTCGGTGCTCTCATTGCCCTCAAGCCATCCACCTTCTGCTGCTCATCCTATTTTCTTCCTTCCCGCTTTTCCCAACATTGGAATCTTCTCCAGAAAGTTAAGTTTTCAGTTAGGTGCCCAAAATAGAATAAATTAAGTCTGATTATTTCTTTCTTGGATGAAAATTCTGGGTTGAACTGCTCAATGATTCCCTGATTGTTTGTTTTTTGGCTGTCCATGGTCTTCTCAGGAGTCTTCTCAACACCAAAGTTCAAAAGTAACAATACTCTTTCTGTCCTACTTCAAAGACTAATCCCAAAATCCATTTTTCATGTTTATAGACTGTTCCAGGACAAACATTGCCTGATTTTCATCACTATAGAAGTATATCACAACATCTGAATATCTTTTGGGATAGACAGGACCTTATTTATTCATTTAGCATATGGCAGTCAACGTCAGGGATATCTACACATTGCTGCACCCACAATGCAATCCTGATAGCATAGAATGCTAGATCGTTCTATTCAATGTTTACGCACCTATCCTTGGTGCACCGTTGGGGACAAATTAGCTTTACACCAAATAACTAGTGCCACTCGGGTGTTGTGGTCCGCCGATGGCCTGCGGAGCTGGCAGCAGAGTCGGACAGTGAGGAGGCTATGGAGGAACATGGGCCAGTCCTGGAGTCTGGGGAAGGCTTGGATGAGGGCTCTGCATTGGAGGCAGAGAAAGAGCCATCTGGGAGGTATGTGCCGCCTCCAGAGCCTCCAGAGTCGGACTTCAGCGAGGCAGAGGAACAGAGGGGAACCTGTTCCCAGTGCGCACATGCGCAGAGCTATCAGAAGGCAAGAACAGTTAAAACAAAAGGGACAACTCAGGAGTAGGCTTGGAGATGATTGTCCCCTCCCATAAGACTTAAAAGAGGAGCAAAATCATGTGGGCCTTTGCAGGAAGCAACATTGTTAATTCTGTGCAGTTTAAAGTCTGAAGTTCTGTTTTATTCTGGACTCGGTGTGGCTTTGCCAATTAGGTCTTTGGCAGCGTGTCAAGGGAGATAAAGGTGGCTGATTATCAGCCTTATCCCGAAGGACTCTTTACAACTATTTGTGACTCATCTGTGAATGAACAGAATTCACAGCTGTTGCAATAAAAGAGGTTTTTGGGACTACTCGTGTGTTTTACTGACTCAGGAAGCTTAGGTCAGAACATCAGGTTGCTGACTCTTCCGAGCTCCTTCACCGGTCTCACTATGACTCAGGTCACTATGGCTCATGCCAGCCATGTCCAGCACTAGCTTCCAGTCTTTGCACACGTGAATGCAGCCAGGATTTTCCCCACCAAAGTGGTACCCATTTCTCTACTTGCAGTATTCCCTTTTTTCAAACTGCTGGGTGGGTAGGAATTAGGGATCAAGCAACGGAAGCTCGCTCCATCTCATGGAGCCGAGCTCAAACCAATAAGACTTATACCAAAAAAGCTGTAATGGAGATCTGGTGATCCAACCAATATACTTGGCATTGAATCACAGGGGGGAGGGGGGGAAAATCTGCTTTTAGATGACGTTTTAATAAAAGTATTATTTAGTTTAAACATCTGAGGAACGTATAAAATGTTCGGCACTTCGTTTCTTTCAATATTTTCTCCTGCTTTGTTCAAATAGAGTATAAAAATTTCATAAAATGAAGACAAGTAGATTTTCTAAAGGTTAGAAATGTCTTACTTCTTAAAGACATGTTTACAGTGATTGTCTTGTTATAGCAAGAGACATTATATGAGTGTAGGCGAAACCTTTTCACACAGTACATTAGTCTTTTAAACAATCTGTTGATTTTGTCTCCTGGATGGTTCACAGTTTTCTGGTACACATAGTCCTTGACCTATTGCCATTGGTTTACCTACCGTTCAAAATTATAACGGCATTGAAAAAAGTAACTTACGATCACTTCTCACACTTACAATTGTCACAGAATTCCCACAGATACAGGATCAAAATTCAGGTGTTTGGCAACCGGTCTGTCTTTACTATGGTTGCAATGTCTTGGGATCATGTGACCAGCATTTGCGACCTCAGGTACCTTCTAATGGGAGAAGCCGGATTTGCTTAATGACCACATGAGTCACTTAAACTTGCAACATCTTTTTGCAAGTTTTTGGATAAGAGCCATCTTCTTTGCTCTTTCATTGACCTAACTGAGAATTACCACTGATTTAAAGGAAGCCAAGAATTAAAAGCAAATAGAAAACATTATTGTTGGTTACAGGAATAGCCACAAACTCCTGGGTATAGTATATTACTGAAATGAAGTTGAAGGAAGTCCAGCTTTGTAAATATTTAATGATTCCAACCTCAGTGAGAATCTAATTATATAAAGTATGTCTCCCTCCCTCCCTTCCTTCTTCCTTCCTTCCTTCCTTTTTTCTTTTTTTCTTTTTTTGTCTTTTGTCTTTATTCTTTCTTATTTATTTATTCTTTCTTTCTGTCTTCTGCTATCTTTCATTTAAACTTACCATCTATAGCACCTGATCAATCTCTGAATACTAGTAGGTCTGAAATAACATCCTAACTTAATGTGAATGATAAGCCATATTTCTTGCATGCCATTTCATCTCTTCCCAACTGCACTAGAGAGAATTTTGTTATTTGAGTATCTTTTTTAAGAAAACCAATTTGCCTATTAAGAACGTGGGTTGTCAGAGTATTGGGATGGTGCCTGGGCAGAACCAAAGGTAGAAGAGGTGTCATTTTGCTTTCTCCTGTTAAAATACTCAAATGGACCAAATTCTCTTGAGCCACTTTTTTGAGTCTTAAGATCTTGAGTTATGAATAACATAGCTGAAGGAAAACATAGAGGGAAATTGAGAAGTGGATTGGAAGTGAACTTCTCCAAGCTGAATTGCTTTAATATTTCTCTTAAAACTCTGTTATAGTGATGCTACATCAAGTAATTGCATGGATTGAATAACACTTCCTGAAAACAAGTTCTTATTCCATGTCATTCCTGATCTAAGATACAGGTAGTCTTCGTTTATTGACTGCCTTGGACAGCGACTATTCACAGTTATGAAAGTAATGGAAAACTTAATTTGGAGACCAATTCTTATATTTATGACTTTTCCTAGATCTGTAAAGCAAAGGAAAGCTGAAGTAAGATCAAATGCACAATCATGGTTTCACTTAATAATTACTTCATTTAATTGTTGCACTGCTGCTCACAATTTTGGTCATTAAACAAGGACTGCCTGCAAAGTAAGTCAAGCTTGAGGCATTTCTGTTGTTTTCTTAGCATTAATGCAATGTGGATACCATTGTCTTCTTCCAGAATTTCTTCTTTCAACTTCCCTTTACCGCTTACAGTCTTAGTATGTCTTAGAAATCTCCTACCAAAATGATAATTGGGGCCCAACTCCTCTTAGATTTGAACCCTACATTTCTGATTTATTCATTATACAGTTAGTCTTTGATTTACAGCAGTTCATTTAGCGACCCTTCAAAGTTGCAACAGCATTGAAAAATGTGACTTATGACGATTTTTCAAAGTTACAATCTTTGCAGCATCCCCATGATCACGTGATCAAAATTCATATGCTTAGCAAGTGATTCATATTTATGATGGTTACAGTGTCTCCCAAGGTCATGTGATCACCTTTTGCGATCTTCTGACAAGCAAAGTCAACAGGGAAGCCAGAGTCACTTATGGCAAGAAAGGTCATAAAAGGGGGCAAAATTCACTTAACAAGTGTCTCACTGAACAAGAGAAATTTTGGGCTTAATTATAGAAGTCGAGGACTCCCTGGAATGCAGAATTGAGAATACTGCAGAGTATGATGGGGTGAGCTCCCATTACTTGCCTCATCTCCTGCCCACCTAGCAGTTCAAAAACCGGCAAACGCAAGTAGATAAATGGGTACCACTTCGATGGGAAGATAACAGTGTTCCATGCACCTCCGCATATAGTCATATGGCCATAATGACAGAAGTGTCTTCGGATAACACTGGCTTCCTCATCTAAGAAACAGAGAGTAGCTCGGTCCTCTAGAGTCGGACATGGCTGGATTAGGGAAACCTTTAGCATTGCTTTATAGTAAAAATAGTACTTTTCCATGCCACGTTATCTTCCGGAGTGCAGATTATTACCACCTTCACCGTGGATGGAAATAATTTTTATTGGAATCAAATTCAACCTTAACTACAATACTGAGGGACCATTAGTGCCTCTTTCCAGCTTAGCAAAATATGTGTGATGGTAAACAGAAAAAGTAAAATATAGTGTTTAAAGCAAAGGCTTTGTAGCTGGGGCTTAAATGTTGCTATGTGATGGTAGTTAAAATCTTTAACACATACATTGAATCTTTCAGTTTTAAATTCTCAGTAAATATTATATATAATTGTATACAATTAGATGGCTGGTCTATTATCTGAAATAAAATCATATGTACACATGGAACAATTGCCAATGTAGTGCTTTATTTGTGACTTTAACTCACCACTGTTCTGGCTTTACAAAGACTTGATAAATGTAAGTTATGAGGACCCAGACTGTGGGGGCAATAAGCTGACTTTGTATAAATATACAAAAGTATGAAGGCTATTGCTTAACGCACTGTAAGCCGCCCTGAGTCTCCGGAGAAGGGCGGCATATAAATCAAATAAAAATAAAAAATAAATAAATAAATAAAATAATTTTCTATAATAAATAACTTCAAATGTTTTATAGGTAGTAGACTCTAATCAATAAAGGCACCTCCAAATGCAACGCTGTTTGTTTCTTCACAAAATTAGAGCATGTATCCCTTGATTGATCTGAGAGACGCATCTATTTTCACCTTAAAGCATTATGGGGAGCTCTGATTTTGATCAATTTCAATGGAAAATGGGTATGTTTCAGCATTTTACATGATCTCTTCAAGATTATATTAAACAAACAGTGGCAAGCTAACATTACGCTAATCTTCTTATCTCAATTTTTCTCCAAAAAAGATTGCCTTCCTACTGGTTTCTGAATATTATTTTTAATAATGTATTTACGTCTGCAGGATATAAATAGGAATGTATTTATGACTGCAGAATATGTAATTATAGAGCATATAACTATTATGGGAAAATGTTTTGAGTGCAAGAAATTTATTTCCCTGCCCACCATTTCTCCTAATTATTAAACAGATTAAAATGTATGCAAAATAAAGACTTTCAGATCCGTATATACTAAACAGATTATCTTTTACCATTTATTTTTCTATCCAATTTATAATTTAGTCATTCATCTCTTTTCTAATCAGACCTAATTAAGTTGGATTAGGCATCACAATAAATTGATGGCATCACAATAAAGTCCGAATACTTGAACGTATAGTCAGTTGTGTACATGGGACAACACAGGAAGCTTCTGGCTTCCCATGAATCTCTGCAGGGGGCAACAAGTAATGAAATATGTGTAGAAACATCAGGTTACAAACCCTGTTGAGGTGAAAGGCACAAGCAGAAATTATTGGGATAGTCATGACACAGTTTCATTGTTTTTATAACATGTGGATGAGTTGTGGGTGCCTATGCAGTTTCTTCTTCTTCTTCATCATCATCATGTATGCACTGGTTGACTTTGATTGATGGAAGCTATTCAGGCAGGAAGCTTTGCTTCTGCTACCTAAAGATACTAGGGATTGAAGTTGCATCCTCTGTATACAAGAATTTGCTTACTCCTAAAATTCAGGCATCCCCTTGCCCAAACGAAGTGGAATAATGGAGTTGGAAGGGACCGTGGAGGTCTCCCAATCCAATCTCCTGCTCAAGCAGGAGACCTTATACCATTTCAGACAAATGGCTGCCCAATCTCTTCTTTAAAAACTTCCAGTGATGGAGCACCCACAACTTCTGAAGGCAAGCTGTTCCACTGATCAATTGTTTTCACTGCCAGGAAATTCTCTCCTTAGTTCTAGGTTGGTTCTTTCCTTGATTAGTTTCCATCCATTCCTTCTTGACCTGCCTTCAGGTGCTCTGGAGTATAGGTTGACCCCCCTCTTCTCTGTGGCAGCCCCTCAAATATTGGAAGACTGGTATTGTGTCACCCCTGTGCTTCTTTTCATTAAACTAGACATTTATTTATTTATTTATTTATTTATAAATGAATGAATAAATGAATAAAATTTATATGCTGCCCAATCTCCAAAGACTCAGGACGACTCACAACAATAAAACAATCAGTTAAAATTATAAAATACATAATGTACATATATAAGTTATATTAAAAACCCCAAACTCTAAAAACCCTCTCAGTCCAGGCTAGAGATACCCAATTCCAGCCACCGATTTTCATATATTTTACCCTTCGGTTCCTTAATCATCTTTGTTGCTCTTCTCTGTATTGACTCTCAATATATTTTTTATATCGTGGTGACCAAAACTAGATGCAATGTTCCATGTGTGGTCTTACCATGGTTAGTTGTGATCATAGCTATGATTATTTCTTTATTAGATTTATATTCCATCTTTTGTAGAGAAAGTCAAAGTTGTATACACAATGTCCCCTCTTCCTGTCCTGCACGACAACAGATAGTGAAAAGATAGATATTGGCTGAACGTTGCCTAGGACTGTGATGGCGAAACTATGACACACGTGCCACAGGTGGCACGCGGACCCATGTCAGTGGGCACGTGAGTTCAGCTCCGCTCAGGCCTTCTGGGCCCACCGGAAGTAGGGAAACAGACTGGTTCCTGCCTCTGGAGGGCTTGGGGTGGGAGGAAGGCCATTTTTTGCTCTCCCCAGGCTCCAGAGCCTTTCTAGAAGCTTGGGGAGGGTGAAAATGGCCTTCCCCATTCCCTGGAGGCCCTCTGAAGGCTGGAAATTGCCAGTTTGCAAACTTCCAGTGGGACTGGAAAGCCTGTTTTTTGTTCTCCCCAGGCTCCAGAGCCTTTCTAGAAGCCTGAGGAGGGTGAAAACAGCCTTCCCCACCCCCCCCGAGATAACGGGCCATTTCTGGCCTCCAGAGGGCCCGTTTTTACCCTCCTCGGGATCCTAGAAAGGCTCTGGAACCTGAGGAGACTAAAAAAACGAGCGTACCGGGCCCACCGTGCCATCATGTGCCAAAAGCGGGGGGAGTGCTAGGGGCGTGCACACATGCGTGGGTGTGGGGCGCATAAAATTATGGGTGTGGGCACATGCGCACACGACCCCCTCACACTCACCCCGCTTTTGGCACGCGATGGCAAAAAGATTAGCCATCACTGGCCTAGGAGCTTCTGCGACTGAGGTTAGAACACATAACTTCAGCTGCTGGCCTCTCTGCTTCTAATCTAAAACCTTAACCATTATATCACATTGGATTATGATTTAAATAAGTGTTCTAGCTTTTCTCCTGAATTTCTTCCCAAAGAAATTTATATGGGCTTGTCCCTTAATTTTTTCCCACAAGTACAAATGTATGAAGTAGCTAAGATTAATAGAGGATGACTAGCCAAGAGTCATTTAATGATCTTCTAAGGATAAAGGTTGTTTTGATTCTGAATCTCTCCAGTCTTAATTCACTCCCTTAACCATATATAATTTAATAGGCAAAGACTTAGAATTGAGTCTGTCATCTCTACCTCTATAACTGTTCTGCAACCCAACAAGGCAGACACAGACGATAATTAGAACTGCAGAAAAAACAATTGTTACCACCTGCCTTCCATTGAGGACCTGGATACTGCACGAGTCAAAAAGAGGGCTGTGAAAATATCTACAGACCCCTCGCATCCTGGACATAAACTGTTTCAACTCCTACCCTCAAAACGATGCCATAGAGCACTGCACACCAGAACAACTAGACACAAGAACAGTTTTTCCCGGACGCCATCATTCTGCTAAACAAATAATTCCCTCAATACTGTCAAACTTTGCGCATGCCCGAAGATGGCGGTTTGTGACTGAGGCTCCTGATGCCTGGGGTAATGTAGGGCCGTTTTGGATTCCTTGAGGGCCGAGTTTTCTTTTGTGAGCCCTCAGCCCAGCAAGAGAATACGGAGGACAGCCTGTTGTGATCTTTCCGGCTGTCCTGGGTCATCTTTGTGGTCGTTTGGAGCTGAAGAGCGTCGCGGGATTGTGGCGACGCTGACGGGAGGCTTGGATAGAGCGGGCGATGCTTCCTGCTTCGGCGTTTCCCCGGCGTTTCTCCAGCGGTCCCCTTGTGACAGCCGAAACAGGGTAGGGAGAGTGGTGGCGATGGCGAGGGAGACAGTATGTTGGAGCGTCGCTGCCCCCCCCCCTCGAAAAAACATTGGTGACCAGCAGCGGTGGTGATGTGGTTGGGGCGGCGTTTTTTCTTTCGCCTCGATATCCCCCAGCAACGGCCGGAACGGGGGGGGGGTATGACGGAGATGGTGGAACATCCCCCCCCCCGAAGGGAAGCTCGGGGCTACCAGCAGCGATGGCGACATAGGGCTGCGGTGGCAACGAATGAAATGGTACCCGCTGGGGCGCCAGCTGGGGCGCCGCCGAGGGAGACTAGCATGGCCATGCCTGAATTTTCTCGAACTTGTACAAACAGTCCTAACCTGCTGTGGAGGAGAGAGTGCAAATCATCGACTTGAGCTCGCTGGTTGGTGGCTTTATTGAAGATTGGGGAGTTAAGGGGGGGAAGAAGATCTGGGGGAGCCGGGAAGAGCTGGAAGATGGTGTGGACTATCCCACCCCCTTTTGGTCAGTCTCTACCCCCCTTTCTTTCCCCCCTTCTCTTCCCCTTTTCTTTTTTCGCCACGACCTGGCTCGTGGACGTGGCTTGGATTACTATCTCCCCAACCAGACTTTTTCTGCACCTGGTCTTAAGAGCTCCCTGTATGCCCACAGCGAACCCCCGGCTTCCGGAAATTCCTTCGACCCTATTGACATTAACATCTACTTGCTGTGAGGAGAGATGTGAACCTGGACGGGGGCATCGAGGGAGTCATCTTTGTTGCAGCTGCCATTGTATAAGATCTGCTGTTACCGGCCACCGTGAGAGGGTGTCCGGGTCATTGCTTTCTGGACAGCTGCCGAGACTCCTTTCCACTCTCGTGAGAGGACAGTGGAGTCCAACTTGACCCCTGCCGAAATGGTGAACTCTCTCCCTTGGACTTTTTTAAAGCATCATCAGGAATCCTTGGCCTTTTTCCATCTACCCCAGACAGACTTTTGGAACCTTTTTGGATAGACTTTGGAACTCAGATGTACACATCCACTGACCTCTTCGTACTGCGAGACTCCCCCCTCTCGCAGGCCTGGCCCTCTGTGTTATCGAGGGCCTATCTTGATGACGGGTTTTGGAACCCCGAGAGATGGCATGCAGCGAAGAGGGGGTTGAGGGGGTTTTTATCAAAAATTTTAAAGAAATTTTTAAGGGGATCGGGGAGGAGGGATGGGAATAAGGATTTTTTAAGGGGAACTGGGAGGAAGACCGAAGGGTTTGGGGGGGCAAACCCTTTAAGGTCAAAGCCAAGCCTGGCACAGGGGGACGGCTTGGAGGGCGCAAAACGAGGGATTGGGGGGAGGCTGGAGGACCACCCGAAGGAGGAAGTTGCCATCAGCACGGTAAATGGGAGGGGCAGATATGGCGGGAGTAGGGGACCATATCATATACGGGGGGCGCGCACTTGCTGTTTGAGAGCAATTGCATGCCCCGGTCCCCAAGACTCTACTCAGATACTCGGTGGCTTAGAGACTCAGGACCTGGGCCTCCGGCTGATGCTATGCAATGCCAGGTCTGTGGTAAATAAGGCCCCCCTCATCTATGATCTTATACAAGAGGGGGGTGCGGACCTGGCAGCTATTACTGAGACTTGGTTGGGCCCGGAGGGAGGGGTCCCCCTGGTTGAGATATGCCCACCGGGTTTCAGAGCGTTCCATCAGCCGAGGGCCCAAGGGAGGGGCGGGGGGGGTAGCGGTGATTATTAAAGAAGATCTCGGTGCGAGGGAATCCACTGTGCCACAGATAGCCGGATGTGAGACCCTCTTTGTGAGATGGGGCCTTGGGGTTCAGATGGGCCTGTTGCTTACGTACCTGGCTCCCTGCCGCGTGGCAACGGCCCTGCCCGAGCTGCTCGATGTGATAGCCGCAGTGGCAGTTGATACACCCAGGCTTACGGTTATGGGTGACTTCAATCTGCCATCTGTTGGTGAGACGTCTGAGATAGCTCGGGAGTTCATGGCTTCCATGACGGCCATGGACCTGACCCAGTTAGTTCATGGCCCCACTCACAGAGGGGGTCACACCCTGGACTTGATTTTTGTCTCTGGCCAGTGGCTGAGTGAGTCTGTTATAGGGGATATAGACATGGAACCCTTGTCATGGTCAGACCACTCCCTCCTTCGCCTAGATCTTCAAACCGCTACACCCCGCCGCAGGGAGGCGGAGCCAATAAGATGGGTCCGCCCCAGGCGCCTGATGGATTCTGATAGATTCCAGATGGAGCTTGGGCCATTTCCTGAGGTTCTGGCACACGACTCAGTCGGGGACCTGGTGGCGGCCTGGGATCAGGCCGCTAGCGGGGCCTTAGACCGAGTCGTGCCTTTGCGGCCTCTGACCGGGTGCCGATCCCTCACGGCCCCTTGGTTTACTGAGGAGCTGAGGGAGATGAAGCGCCGGAAAAGACGCCTAGAGAGCGGTTGGAGGGCCAGTCTTGCCGAATCTGATCGAACACTGGTAAGGCTACATATTAAAGCCTACCTAGTGGCGATAAAAGCGGCAAAGTCTAATCACTTTTCCGCTCTTATTGCATCATCAGAGAATCGTCCGGCGGCCCTGTTCAGGGTGACCCGCTCCCTGCTTCAATCGGGAGCGAGGGAGGACCCCCTGGAGGGCAGGGCTGAGGATTTCGGACGATATCTGTATGACAAAATCGCTCAGATCCGACGGGACTTGGACTCTGACTGGGTAGATCCGGGCGGGATGACGAGGAATAGTCTTGAGAGTGTTATCTGGGAGGAGTTTGACCTTGTGACTCTGGATGACATGGACAGGATTTTGGCGAGACTTAATGCGACCACATGTTTATTGGACCCGTGTCCCTCCTGGTTAGTACTGGCTTCCCGAGAGGTTACACGAGGCTGGCTCCAGGGAATTATTAACGCTTCGTTGAGTGAGGGATACTTCCCCGCCGCCTTGAAGGAGGCGGTGGTGAGGCCTCTCCTCAAGAAGCCCTCCCTGGACCCGGCAATATTGGCTAACTATCGTCCTGTCTCCAACCTTCGCTTTGTGGCGAAGGTTGTTGAGAGTGTGGTTGCACGACAGTTCCCACAATTCCTGGAGGAAACGTCCTATCTGGATCCGTTCCAGTCGGGTTTCAGGCCTGGTCACAGCACGGAAACGGCATTGGTCGCGTTGGTTGATGATCTCTGGAGGGCCCGGGACAGAGGTTGTTCCTCTGTTCTGGTCCTATTAGATCTCTCAGCAGCTTTTGATACCATCGACCATGGTATCATGCTGCACCGGTTGGAAGAGTTGGGGATGGGGGGCACCGTTTTACGATGGTTCTCCTCCTTTCTCTCCGACCGGTCGCAGTTTGTGTTGACAGGGGGGCAGAGGTCGACCTCGAGGCCTCTCATTTGTGGAGTGCCACAAGGGTCGGTCCTCTCGCCCCTTCTGTTCAACATTTATGTGAAGCCGCTGGGTGAGATCATCCGTGGTTTTGGGGTGAGATATCATCAGTACGCTGACGACACCCAGCTGTACATCTCCACCCCAGACCACCCCAACGATGCCCTTGAAGTGATGTCCCAGTGCCTGGAAGCTGTACGGATCTGGATGGGGAGGAACAAGCTCAAGCTCAACCCCTCCAAGACTGAGTGGCTGTGGTTCCCGGTTTCCCGATATAGCCAGCTGACGCCATCGCTGACTATCGGGGGCGAGTCTTTGGCCCCCGTGGAGAGGGCGCGCAATCTGGGAGTCCTCCTGGATACGCAGCTGTCCTTAGAGGAACATCTGACAGCTGTGGCCAGGGGGACCTTTTATCAGGTACGCCTGATTCACCAGTTGCGCCCCTTTCTTGATCGGGATTCCGTGTGCACGGTCACTCACGCCCTCGTCACCTCTCGCCTGGACTACTGTAATGCTCTCTACATGGGGCTCCCCCTGAAGAGCACCCGGAGGCTCCAACTGGTCCAGAATGCGGCCGCGCGGGTAATTACGGGGGCTACATGGCGCTCCCACATAACACCGCTCCTGCGCGAGCTGCACTGGCTCCCAGTGGTCTTCCGGGTGCGCTTCAAGGTGCTGGTTACCACCTTTAAAGCGCTCCATGGCATAGGGCCCAGTTATCTACGAGACCGCCTTCTGCCACTGACAACCTCCCATCGACCCGTGCGCTCCCACAGAGAGGGTCTCCTCGGGGTGCCATCAGCCAAGCAATGTAGGCTGGTGACCCCCAGGGGGAGGGCCTTCTCTGTGGGAGCTCCTACCCTCTGGAATCAGCTTCCCCCTGAGATAAGAAAAATCCATGACCTCTGTGCCTTCCGCCGGGCCCTTAAAACATTTTTCTTCCAACAAGCCGGGCTGGCCTAAGCGAAGCCTTTTAAATGATTTTAAAGTGGGGTGTTTTTAAATTTCTGGGCCAAATTTAGATATTCTTTTTAATTGGTTTTTAATTGTTTATATTATGTGTTTCTTACTTGGCTGTACACCGCCCTGAGTCCCCAGGGAGAAGGGCGGTATAGAAATCTAAAAATAAATAAATAAATAAATAAACTATTTACTAAATCTGCACTACTATTAATCTTCTCATCGTTCCCACCACCCATCTCCTTCCACTTATGACAGTATGACTGTAACCTTGTTGCTGGTATCCTTAAGATTTATATTGATATTGTTTCCTGATAGCTTATTTGTACCCTATGACTATCATTAAATGTTGTACCTTATGATTCTTGATGAACATATCTTTTATGTACACTGAGAGCATATGCACCAAAGACAAATTCCTTGTGTGTCCAATCACACTTGGCCAATA
>WNWU01013631.1:9829696-9840018 GCA_012654045.1 Ptyas mucosa | reverse complement strand
ATTCTATTCTATTCTATTCTATTCTATTCTATTCTATTCTATTCTATAATGCAGATAGTCCTTGACTTTCATCCAAATTAGGACCACAATTTCCCTTTCTGTGAAGCAAGTTGCGCTCAATTTTATAATCCTTTTTGCCACAGTTCTTAAGCGAATCACTGCCATTGCTAAATAAATCATATGGTCATTAAGCAACTTGGATTTAGCCCAATGATGGCTTGTTGGAAGCCAGCTGGCAAAGTTGCAAATGGTGATCACACGACCCTAGGATGTTGCAATTGTCCTAAATGTATGCTGGTTGCTAAGCGCCCAAATTTTCATCACATGACTGTGGGAATGCTGTGACGGTCATAAGCGCAAGCATTGGTTGTAAGTCGTTTTTTTTAAATGCCGTTATAAGTCTGAAGTGTCGCTAAACAAACGGCCGTAAATTGAGGACTACCTGTACATGTTGCATCAATCCCAGGGGAAGGGAGAGAAGAAGAAATGAATACGTTGTGATGGTAAGTTTTCCCTCCCTCATGAACAATACTCTGTGCAAAAGAATGCATCACACTCTAAATTTATACAAGCCAATTCTGTTCAAGGACAGAAGAAATAAAGTTGTTACATACAAGCGCAAAACAGTCAGGTTCCTGTGATATTTTTTACCACCCTAGAGATGGCTCACTGAAAAGTGTTAAATCCAAAACCATTGACTTTGATTGAAATTCTTCATTTGAAGCTGCCTTTGCAAGTACATGGAAAGCAAATTCTAATATTTCACATATGTTGGAGGGGTTCAAGAAGATTAAACATAACTCTTAGTGAGATACAACCCCAAGTTGTACATGGTGCCAGTAAATACATCACTCCAGCAGGAACTCTTCTATTTAGTGTTTGAGAGACATTTAATTAAACAGAAAGGGAATAATGTATTTTCATTAGCAAGCGGGTGAGATGTGCAGTATTTTATGGAATGTACAATTATTAGGATAAAATCTAACTGGCGAATGATTTCACTGGGCTTCTGATTGCACTGGGGCTCAATTCATTTATCTTTGATAAACTCCAGAGACAAAATGTGCCATGTGAATTCAACCCAAGTGGTAGAATCTTTGGTTTCTTTGGTTTCCAAATTATATTGGGAAGAAATGGCATTTTGCATGGCATGGAAATGATTTTGCAGATGACATCCAGAAGCTATTAGAATAATCACAGGTACAAACAAAAGATGTGTTAAGTTTAAGGGAGCAGGAAAATAGTAGAAAAAAATCCAGCTGGACTCCTCTTAATTCTCGGGGGTATAAGAGAGACAGAAGGAAAAACTGTGGAGTCCTTGGTACTGTCTGAACTTGGCTGTTTGCTTGAAGACATTTTATTACCCCACTGGGTAACATCATCAGTCCAAGGTTTGCTAGCTCTTTATATGCAATAGCTTGTCCTGTCAGAGTTTGTAGGGGTGTGATTTTTCTCCTTGGTAGTCCTTTTTTTAATTACTGTACGATACTGTACCATATCTATCCACATTCCTTACAATTTATTTCTAGACCCCACTTCATTAATCTTTTTTTTGTTGCTTTATAATAGCTTTGCTATTTTATGCTTTTTAATAAAGGACTTATACTGTAATGAACTCCTGTCAGCTGCTCTGAAGAGGATTTTTTTTTGCCTTTTTATGTTTCAGTATTTTAATGGTCTCCGTTAATGATATTAATATTGGTGGATGCCTGTATTTAACACAAATTAATCTCACCATTCTTCCTTTTCTCAGAAAGTCTTTTTTTCCCATCTTCTCTGGAGATACCTGTTTTATATTTTGCCTATTAAATGCATGAAAAACTCTGAGTGCAATATACAGTACATTTTGAGTTATTAAAAGCATTATGTAAATAATGAATGGGAAACACAAAAATGCCAACAATGCAGACAGTAACCATTATATTAACCATGAACCATCATTTGCAAACAGTTGCAAATAATGCATAACAATCTGAATTGTTACACGAAATGAGGAGAGCCTACTGTATATGGTACAGTGTGGTACAGTGGTGAGTTGCCCCCGGTTTGGACCGGTTCTCAAGAACTGGTAATAAAACCGGCAGGAGGCTCCGTCCACTGACCCGGACGTCATCAAAGTTGATCTGCGCATGCACAGAAGCGCGGATGTGAACGAAGCAAGCACGGGTGTGCAGGCGCGATGCGAACCGGTAGTAAAGGTAAGTAGAGCCCACCCCTGGTGTGGTGGGGATGCACTTCAGCTCTTGAGGAATGTGTGTTTTCATATTATAGTTACTTCACTTGAAGATGAGCATTTTGAGATCCAGAAGGCTGAACTGTACCCCCACTCCATATTAATGTCTTTAAATGTTGCTATATTTCCAGATTAATATTCATTTGTATAGAAACTGACAAATATAGTTTGGCAGTTCAGGGCCAGCTGTTTTAGCCAGTTGGAGATCCTCACGGCTCCAGTTTTGTGAGATGAGGAGGACTGAAGCCAATAAATTCTTCTTTGGGGTCCTTGGTGCTCTTTGAACTTGGTTGTTTTCTTGTAGATATTTCATTACTCAGCTAGGGGAACATCTGCAGTACTAAGAAGGAGTGAGGTTTGCTCTCTCGCTACAGACAAGTGGCTTGCCCCTCAATGTTGGTGGGAGCGTTTCTGGTGGTTCCGTATTAGGCTGTTTACGGTTTGATCGTTGGTCTAGTGTTACTCTTGGTGTTAATCTCTGATTATCTGGATGTGGATTGCTGGTGCAGAGGTATTATGGTCTTTTTATTCCTGTTTTGGCTTTTTGATTGTCTCTTTTGAATGGTATATAGATATTGATAAATTCCTTGTGTGTCCAATCACACCTGGCCGATAAAGTGTTCTGGTCTGGTCTGTATTATTCTGTTCTGTTCTGTTCTGTTCTGTTCTGTTCTGTTCCGTTCCGTTCCGTTCCGTTCCGTTCCGTTCCGTTCCGTTCCGTTCCGTTCCATTCCATTCCATTCCAGATGTTATTTAATTTCCATGTACCTGTCGATCGCTGGTTTGAGTGCCAGTGCCCAGCTTCAAGAAATTCTGTAGCTTCCTTCCTTCCTTTTCATCCATCCATCTTATTATCTATCTATCTATCTATCTATCTATCTATCTATCTATCTATCTATCTATCTATCTAATTTATCACCTCTTTCTATCTATCACCTCTTTCTTTCTTTCTTTCTTTCTTTCTTTCTTTCTTTCTTTCTTTCTTTCTTTCTTTCTTTCTCTGCCCACATCCCTCCTAGGGGGTCTCTAAGCAACATACAATATTATAAATAAAATAAAATATTAAAATCAGAATAATTTAGGATTTTAAAAAATTAATTATAAAAACAACATTATAACATTTTTAGAAGTGAAGAATTCCAAGAAGGGGGATTAACAGTTGTTAATACAAGTGTGGGGGAGGGGGGGCAAGGTTCTCACTGGACCAGCCATGACTCATGAAAAGTAGCAGCCTCTTGATAACAGCTAGGTATGCCTAGCCTACTGAAAAGAAGGATGGGTGGGTGGGGGGGCATGATAAAAGGTGGGGGATTGAAAGGCTCTCACAGAGAAAAGGGGATAGACTTATTCTCCAAAGCACCAGAGGGCAGGACAAAAAGCAAGGGTGAAAGACCATTAAAGGGAGATCCAACCTAAAAGGAGAAATTTCCTGACAATGGGAACAGTTAATCAGTTGGTGCTCCATCACTGGAGGTTTCAAAAATAGACTGGACAACCATTTGAGTTGGATAGTTTGAGGTCTCCTGCCTTGAAGAAGGGGCTGGACTAGAAGACCTCCCAGATCCCTTCCTGCCCTATGATTGTATGTTCTATGTTCTACACTACAGTTCAGCCTTAACAATGGCATGTTACAAGTAATGAACAAAAACGAGGAAAGGAAAAGACGGACTTTTGACGGCTTTCCCCTACTCCCCTCAGGTGTATAGGCAGTACTACACTTGCATCAGGGGTGGGTTCTACTTACCTTTATTACGGGTTCGCAACGGGGCTGCGGCACTCTTCTGCACATGCGCAGAAGCATTTTGATGACATCGGGGTCGGTGGGCGGAGCCTCCCGCCAGTTTTACTACCGGTTGTATAGAACCAGGGGCAACCCACCACTGACTTGCATGGAAGAGATGACACCCAAGACATTTTTGGTGTGTCTGTGTGTGTTGTGCCTTTAAGTCAGTGTTAATTCCTGGTGATTCCTGGTGACTGCCTGGACCAATCCCTGTAGTTTTCTTGGCAAGGTTTTTGGAAGTGGTTTGCCATTGCCTCTTTCCCCAAGGGAAAGGCACTTGCCTACTTTCAACCTTCTGACTTTATGCCTAAGGCAGGACTAGAATTTACTGTCACCTGGTTTCTAGCCTGAACCACTTGACCAAACTGCCTGTCTTTGGTAGCACTAAGCCTACTAAATATGTAGACCCACTCAAAGGTGGTCACGTACCTGTCTCATCACCCCAGAAAAAATATTTGCAGTGGGACAAAATCCATGTGGAAACTCTTTGCTCAACTTCCATTCTGCCCAAAATTAGTGGAAGAAAAAGGAAGATTTTCAGTTGTCCTTGATGATGTGATTATGCAACCGTTTCTGCAAAGGTTATAAAACTGCAGCATGTTAATCTTCCTGGCAGAGAAAAACAGCTGCCTGTTCTTCCTCAAATGTTTTTCCCCCCTAGATTTATTGTAGTGTAGGTTTTTGTGTGCATTTTGCAAGTATGACATTCAATTCCTGCAAGTTAAATTTGATACCAGGAGTAACATAGCAGTTTTCTGACAATGAACATTGGTCATCAGCTCCAACTCAATTTATTATCTTTGGTGATATAATATATATTAGATTAGTATATTTCCATATTCTGTACAATCAAAATACCAGCAATGATGCAACACTCTTATTTTCTAAACCACTGAGCCTCTTTCCATCTCAAGGCTGCTCCTTTTCTAATTCCAGGTACAATATTTATTTTCTATTAATTAAAAATAGATTGGGATGTTCTTCACAGAAGATTCATTCATCTAGCTGTGAGTGTCACATTCTTTGGATGACAACATTCTGATTTCTTACAAGAGAGAATTAAGTGCTTTTGACTTTATACCATTTTTAAAATTTATTTTATATTTTTTATCCCATCTTTATTAATTTTATGCATAACTTAAAGTGACAAATATATCCAACATACTTTCCGCCTCCTTTTTTCCCCACAACAATCCTGTTAAGTGATTGGGCTCACAAAGATTGACTGACCCAAAGTCACCCAGTTGGCTTATATAGTGAAGGCGGGATTAGAACTCACTATCTCCTGGTGATTGGTCCAAACCCATCCAATTGGCTTTCATGCCTAAGGCAGGACTAGAATCCATAGTCTCCTGATGATTGGTTGAAGTTATCAGCTGAGTTTCAGGGCTGAGATGGGACTAGAACTCACTGTCTCCTGGTGGCTGGTCCAAAATCACCCAGGTTTCATGGTTGGTCCAAAATCACCTAGGTTTCATGGTTAAGGCAGGATCCAAACTCAATATTCCACTTTCTAGCCTGAGGCCTTAATCACTAGAGCAAACTGGCTTCCTATAAGATCGAACTGGCTTTCTATATGCAAGGTTTTGAAGAATAACCCTATTTGCGGCTTTCTGCTCTTCCAAGACAAGGAAGCATCATAAATGTAAGAATTATGCCTTAGGAGTAAATAAGGCATCAGTTACGTTGTCACCTCCTTGGTGAAATCTTCCTTGGTCACCTCCTTGGTGAAATCCCTATTGGGTACCCATGCCCTCCTTTGTCACCTCCTTGGTGAAATCCTTATTGGGTACCCATGCCCTGTGGATTTTTTCTGCCATAAGTCTTCATTACTGGGCATACTGGCTAAGATACCTGCAAAGCTATTAATGATATTGAGGCCAAATTCTTCTCTCTTTCGTCATTGTTTTCAACCTCCTCAGTTCTAACCAGCTATTTACCCATGGCACTCATGGCAATAAGCTTGAATTTTGGCTTAAAGCTAGGAAAGAGAAAACATGGAAACATTCTGTCCTGATGCTTATTCCCCGATTAAGAGAAGCATGGTTTATTTATTCGTGAACTATACTGTGTCAAGCTGTAATCACAAATTCTGGTGTTTTGTAAGTTGCTTGCAAAGCTTTAAAGCTGATGAACAAAAGCATCATCTTATGGAGGCGTTTTGTGCCAGGGCTGTGAGGAAATGTAATGTTTAACTTGGCCTGAAGGATGTACGGGATAAAAATTGGAAAGCACTTGATGTTCTCCATACAAATTAAAAACAACTACACTTCTAACTGAAGTACTGTGCTATTTTCCTGAAGTTGTAATAAGCTCCACTTGCTTGTTCTATGCACTTGTGCTGATAGGTATTTAATGCCTTCCTTGCCTGTGCTTGGAGACTAATTTACTCCTACGACTCTTAAACTTGATCAAAGCTTAAACAGCCCTGAAATAATAATGCCTCAGCTTGAAGCCTATTAACATTCATAACAAAACTTCCCTGCAAAGTGAAATAAATAAAGGTAGAAAACCGAAAGACATTGATAAGAAATGTTTTGCTTGACTCTGATTAGAAAGTGCAATCATTGAAACATGCCAACATAAAGAAATTAAGAAATGATTGTTGGAAGGTGGAGTGGGTGGGGAGAATGGAAAGGAGGCAAAGAAAAGATTTCAGACGTTCTGGCAATGTGAAGTTTTGAAATGTTATAGCTTGGAAAAACAAAAGCCCCTGGAAAGTAAAATTGAGGTAGGATTTGTTGAGGCATAGCAGCACACAATGATAGCTCATCGTGTGTAAATCAGTAGGGAGCTGTAATCTGTGGTTAATTTGAAGGAAGAAGGACCAATTTGCAGTTACGACTGCATATTTCAGTCTTATGGTCTACCCAAGTCACATTAAACCAATAAAAGGAAGGTATTTTGTGCGAATTTCTTCTTGGGTTTTATTTATTTATTTAAATTTATATGCCGCCCATCTCACTGTCGGGCGACTCTGGGCTTGCTACATCATTAAACAGCAATAACAATTAAACAATTAAAATATTAACAATGAACATCAAGCTAGCTAAGAAAGGAATACAAAAACAGGGTGTGGGCTCTTCTTAGTCTGCTAAGTTGGCCTATTAACCACATCCATAGTGGGATGTCTGCATCAAGATTCTTCCTATTTTATTTTGTGTGGCTGCTATATGAGAGTTTGGTTTGCCCTATTTACAGTTCCACATACTATTCAAGAATTAGAACAGCCTAACCAGCTTTGGCAAGGCATACATACATGTCACTGTAAATTCATGGTGTGTTTTAACTGGGGTACTGCGTTAGAAACATAGAAAACTGAAGGCAGAAAAAGATTTAACAGTCCATCAAATCTGCCCTTTCAGTCATACATCATAGCTGACCAACTTCCTTGGCAAAATTTGCACATAGAAGAGAATATTTGTAGCTCACAGTTCAGTGGTGGGTTGCTCCCGGTTCTGTCCGGTTCTTTAGAACCGGTAGTAAAAGCGGCGGGAGGCTCCTCCTACCCACCCAGACATCATAATTGACGATCTGTGCAGAAGCACACATGCTCCCATTGCGAACTGGAAGTAAAGGTAAGTAGAACCCACCTCTGTCACAACTGAACTGTTTGGTCTGTGGTACACTTTGAGTTTGGTAATTTTCTTACAGATGTTTCATAACCAAACTAGGTAACATCATCAGTGCACTGATGTTTCCCAATTTAGTAATGAAACATATGCAAGAAAACTACCAAGCAGAGAGCATCAAGGACCCCACAAAATTTACACCATTATGTTAATCCCAAAGCAAACAACTCACTTTAGTATTTATATGCTGTAGATCGCATGTTACTTCAGAAGAATTCTATTGCTTTGATTCTCCAAAATAACACCAAAAAAAAAAAAAAGGAAGAGAAAACAAATTCAAGATTTAGATATTTTAAAGAGTTGAATGGATGCTAAGCAAGACAGCAGTAACAGTTCCACCTAATTTCTTAATGTCTCAGTCTTTGCTCCTTGAGAAGACCTGAGGCCTTATCAGCAATATTGGGGGATGTTATGCATTTAGTGCAATGGTAGTACATTTTGAACAGGGGTGTCAAACTGGCGGCCTGCGGGACAGATGCGTCAGGCACAGGCCACGCCCACCCCAGCTCCGCAAAGGGGGAAAACATTGCAATACAACACTTGATGGCAATGTGACGCCGTGAGTTTGACACCCGTGATCTAGAACTATTATAGGATTAAGTTTGGTTATAAACATAATTTGAACAATGCTTATTCTCTGTCCAGAGAAAGAGCTCATCCCTCAGTTTTTATGATGAAATAAAATTGCCTTTTCAAGACTGAGAGGTAATTTAAATTTGGATATTGTGTTCAGTGAGCTGAACATTGTCTCCATGAACAACATAAATTTTTTGAGACTTATTATTAACAAGAGGGAACCATTTAATGAAACATTTTTTGCCGATACAAATAAGTGACATCTGTGAGTGTTTTTAAATACATTAAATAATGTCTTGGTAAGGCCATACTTGGAATATTGCATTCAGTTTTGGTTGCCACGATGTAAAAAAGATGTTGAGACTCTAGAAAGAGTGCAGAGAAGCGCAACAAAGAGGATTAGGGGACTGGAGGTTAAAACATATGAAGAATGGTTGCTTAAACTGGGCATGGCTAGTTTGATGAAAAGAAGGACTAGGGGAGACATGATAGCAGTGTTCCAATATCTCAGGGGCTGCCACAAAGAAGAGGGAGTCAAGCTATTCTCCGAAGCACCTGAGGGCAGGACAAGAAGCAATGGGTGGAAACTAATCAAGGGGAGAAGCGACTTAGAACTAAGGAGAAAGTTCCTGACAATGAGAACAATCAATCAGTGGAACAACTTGCCTTCAAAAGTTTTAAACACTGGACGTTTTTAAGATGTTGGATAACCATTGGTCTGAAGTGGTGTAGGGTTTCCTGCCTGGGCAGGGGGTTGGACTAGAAGACCTCCAAGGTCCCTTCCAACTCTGTTATTCTATTCTATTCTAATTTGTTCGAGTTTCATGCACCTGGAATTTTGTACACATTCAGGAGGTCTCATAGAAGAGAATATATATATATATGGCTCAGGATTGAACCTTTGGGTTCTTGTCTTCTTTGAAACCTTGAAAGCATTTGTAGACATTTTGTTATCAGGCTAGATAATGTTATCAGCACAAGGAAGAATGTGGGGTTCCTGTTACCATAGTTAAGTGAGGATCATGGGTCATTAATTGAGCCCTAATTCCTGCCAGTTTCCAACAACCAAAGTCAGTGGGGAAGCCAGCAGGAAGTCAAAGAACAGGTGGCTCACGAGTAGATTGGCAGGCAAATAAGTGGCTACCGCTGGGTTGGAGACGGTGCATGAGGGTAAGAGAATGGCCAGGAAGACCACATGAGTGGTGGGGGAGACACGGGTAGAAAATGGTGGGTTTTGGCATGGCTGCTACCTGTGGAGGAGGCCAAAAGAAAAGTTTGTAAAATTTGATCATATGACCTTAGGAAGCGCGAGCCAATTGCCAAGTACCCAGATTGTGATCACATCACTATTGGAGAGCTGGGAGAGCCATAACTTTGAGGACCAGTCATATCCACCACTTGTTCAACACTATCATAACTTCAAGTCACTGAACAAATGGTCATTAACTAAGGAGTATCAGTAGACAGATATAGATGTAAATAAGTCAATTTGGTTTTGGATTTCAGAATACAAGGATTTAGATAGATCGGTAAAAGCACCATTTTATTTTTCTTCTAGCCCAAACCTAGCATGAATTGGACAGTGTCTTATGGCCAATGCTCTTTATATTATTTTTTGTACAGCCACGTGTTATTGGCTATTTTATGCTGAGCTTAGAACTGCACTGCTATTGGAAGGAGCACTAAAAGCTAAGAGTGCTTTTTATTTTGCACAACATTTTTACAACACAACTATTTGGAGTGTGGTTTTTTTTTTCCTTCTGCCTGGACCGTAGAGCATACTTAAATCTGCACAGGATATACATTTAAACAGCTGTTGGAGATGAACAAAGCACAGTTATCCAGAGCTAGCAAACTTAAAAAAATTTGGAGGGTGAGTTAAATAGTAATATTGCTTTTCCTTAGAAAAATTATGACATGGTAATTGGAAGTAAATGTTGAAAAGAATGTGCTGCATGTTGGAAATAGCCTTTAAGAAAAGGACTGTTGGTAAAAAAATACTAATGTAAATTTATGTTAATGTAAATGTAAGGTTCTTTGCGTATCTCATGCCTCTCTCTCTCTCTCTCTCTCTCTCTCTCTCTCTCTCTCTCTCTCT
>WNWU01013631.1:9815794-9829596 GCA_012654045.1 Ptyas mucosa | reverse complement strand
TGTGTATGTGTGTATACCTGCCTATAGCTGCATAAAGTTGTTTTTATTTTAGGGAAACTTTATTTGTAAAAAAGGATTTTTAGTACCTAATTTATTTCTGCATTTCATTTATTGGACAGAAAGCTTTCTAAAGCATGTTGGAATTAAAGTACATTATTTTAATGGACTAAATAATTTTGTAAATTAGCCTTCTAAACATCAGTTTAGCACATAATCCAAGATAAGCAAAATAGTTTGCTTTAAAACATTGAACTCAATTAACAACATTTTACAATGTACGCAACTGTACTGGGAAGACTGCTAAAAAGCAAACAAACAAAGATATTATATTGAATAATTCCTTCTGTTTTCTATTCTCACTGTTCGGAATATAACTACTTTTGGAGAGGAAACATTGTGGAATATGAATAATAGACTTGGATTATCCTCATAGTAATTTCATTTTACCTAGGGCAGCTACAGGTTGTTTAGACATAATGAGCATAATAATTGTAAAAACCACTTGGATGGATTTTCCATTTAAATAAATTATACCAGTCCTACTTTTAGCAGAAGAAAATCTGAGATTCACTTGCATGCATCAAGCGAAATGGCTAAGCTTATAGGAATTTCCTTTCTAAAAAGTCATAGGAAATTTTTCAGCTACGTTTCTCTGTAACAACCATCTGTAGTAATCATTACTTTAAAAAACTGGAATAAAAATATTGTGCATGTTCCAATGAATCAGTTAGACTTCAGTTACATATATTTGTTAATTTGAAATAATATAAATGAACATAATCAAAAGAGATATAGAAGATATAGAATTAATCGATAATATTTATTCAGCCAATGACCTGTAAAAAACAAAGCAGAGTGAAGTAAATAAAAGAATAAAAATTTAATAACTAGCAAAATAAATCACAGAGAATAATATTCATTCCTCCATTCCTATGTTAATACAGTTGTTAACTGGATAATAAATCTAAAACATTTAATACATATGAAATAAAAATAAAACTATATATGCTGTACAATTTATTAGTTAAGATGTATCAGATTTGATTCATTGCTTGACTGATGCAAGACATAGGAAAACAAAAAGATAAAATTTAAGTCATTCGGTCTTAAATTGTTAAGAGTTCAAATGATTCCCTATTTAACCTCCTAGTTAGGATCAAAATGAGTCACAGAACTCAAAAAGCCAATTAATATGCACGTCCAATGTATTGCAAGGATTTGGATTTCAAAATATGAGGATTGGTTGAAAAATCCCCAACCCGAATAATGAATGTTGGAACTGAAGTAGCCTCTGGTGATGCTGAAAACATTTTAGCCACTAGTTATACCTTCATTCACTTCCTCTTATTTAAACTGCATTTCCGTAATGGAATTATTTATAGTATTTAAGCTTTCTGTTGAGTATGTAATGGGTGAAAATGCAGGATCTTAGCAGAGCTAATAACATTTTGGGCTGAGGTTCGTAAAGCAGAACTGAGATTGGCAAATGCTCTGGGTTTGACTTAATTTTATCTGATTGATTGCAGCAGTATATTGTCATTGCCTGAATCTGTTCAATAAAATATGCTATGATTATACTGTTACTTTTGAAGTATGTTGCATGCAAACTTTAAATTCACAAATTTATCATGAGATAATTACCTAAGACAACATGTAATTTACACCGGAATTAAGGTATATTCATTTTCTGTAAGTGGATATTATAAAGTATTCAGAGATAGGGGATAATTTATGCTGCCCAAGAATCTTTTTTAAATAGGCATTGAGAGCATTTCAATTTCGTTGGAACATTTTTCTGGCCTATAAGTGAAAATGCTTCATTTCTTCTTCTTTTTTAATATAATATTCAACCATCGAATGCTTCACTTTCCATTGCAGCCTGCCAATATTTCCTGGATATGTTGAACTGTTAGGAATGCTTTCTTTAAAACAGTTAAGAGTGCTTTATTTTATGGTTTTCCCCAGTCCAGTTTTCTTTTACACCTGTTCCTTGCCTTGTCATATTGAGCATTCAGGTTAAATAGACCAAACTATTGTAGGTTAGGAAAAAACTGAAGGAACAAACTTCCTGTCACCATTTTAACTGCTTGATCCATTCGGATGAGTTTCTTTCTCGCATTGTTAAGTCACTGGGGGATTCCTGCCTCTCTTCTCTGATTGTTTCCTAGGTAACATCTCTTCTCTCATCCCCCAAGGTCCTTCACACATTCTACGGGTAATGACATAACTACAATTGAGCCCAAAATTTATCTTGCTAAGTGACACAATTGTTAAGTGAGCTTTACAACCTCTCTTGTCACAGTTGTGAAGTGAATCAATCAACCAATCAATCAATCAGAATAGAGCTGGAAGGGATCTTGGAGGTCTTCTAGTCCAGCCCTCTGCTCAAGCAGGAGATCCTATACCCGTGATGGCTAACCTATGGCAGATATGGAGATATGGAGCCATATCTATGGGCATTTAAGCCATTGTGCATGCCGGCCAGTTAATTTTTGGATGGCCCTATCCATACCGCCCCTCCCTTCCCAGGAGTCTCCACATGGCCCGTTTTGGACTACAGATAAGTACAGGGCTCACATGGAGATTCTGGGAGAGCGTTTTTGGCCTCTTGAGGGCCTCCGGGAGGGCGGGGGAGGCTGTTTTTACCCTCCCCGGGCTCCAAGAAAGCCTCTGGAGCCTGGGGAGGGTGAAAAACGGGCCAACCGAGCCTACTGGACCCACCAGTAGTTGGGAAACGGGCCATTTCTGGCTTTCAGAGGCTTCAGGGAGACAGGCTAGTCCCAAAATGGGGCACGGGGAGGGGTCATCCGTGGGGGGGACATTGAATTATGGGTGTGGGCACGTGCATGCATGACACCCCCATGCTTTTGGCACGTGATGGCAAAAAGGTTATCCATCACTATCCTATACCATTCCAGACAAGTGACTGTCCAGTCTTTTCTTAAAAACATCCAGTGAGGAAACACTTACAACTTCTGAAGACAAGCTGTTCCAGTGGTTAATTGTTCTCACAGTTAGGAAGTTTCTTCTTAATTCCAAGTTACTTCTGTCCTGGATTAGTTTTCATCTGTTGTTTCTGGTCTTCCCCCTCTGATGCTTTGGAAAATAAGTTGTGGCAGGCTGTCAAATACTTGAATACTGCTATCATGTCCCCACTAGTCCTTCTTTTCTCTACACTAGCCAAATCCGAATCCTGCAACCATTCTTCATATGATCTCCAGGCCTTTAATCGTCTTAGTTGCTCTTCTTTGCACTTTTTCATTGTGGTTGTGAAGTTAGTAACACAGTTGTTAAATGAATCTGGCTTTGCTTGTCAGAAGGTCTCAAAAGTTGGTCACATGACCTCGGATGCTGCAACTGTCATAAATACATGCCGGTTGCAAGCATCCAAATTTTGATCACGTGACCATGGGAATGCTACAACAGTTGTCACATAAGTCATTTTCCCCAGTGCCATTGTAACTTTGAATGGTCAGTAAACAAATGGTTGTAAGTAAAGGCAAATTGTGTTAAAATACAGCAGCAGATATACTGTGTCATTAACCTTGAAGGCATTTCTCTACAAGCCAAATCTAAACAGTGTTTTATCCAGCTTTCTATAACTTTTCCACACTTGGATGAACGAAAATTTACTTCTAAAGGTAGAAGTAGCCATGTACGCAATCTGGAGCCCAGTTACCACTTTGATTGTCTGGGATTGTTCAAAATGCTTGACATTCTGAGTCATTTACTGGTGGTCCGCGAGAAAATTTTGGTGGTCCGCAGAAAAATTATTTGCATTTTTTAAATTGCACTATTTACCTTTTTAAAAAATTCATATTAGTGGTCCACGGAATTTACAATTATGAATTTGGTGGTTCCTGAGGTCCGAAAGGTTGGTGACCCCTGGCTTACACTTTGAGGTAGTCATTCAGCAACCATTCATAAATATAATAGCAAATAAATGGGATCAAATTTTGTGTATTTGACAACAATACATCCTGGGGTGAAAGTAACATTGTGGGTAACGAGAGATTTACAACACTTTTTTTGCCAGAAACCAGTGTTTCTGGTTTCCTTCCAGTTTTCAGCCTTGTGAATAGTAGGTTTGCTTAACGACTATAGCATTTATAACCAGCAAAAAAGAATGTAAATTAGATCGGTCACATGAATGCCTTGCTTTATGATTGTCATTCCTAAATTCAGGACTACCTGTATTTGCAATCTGATTCTTTTACTGCAATTGCAGCATATTCCAAAAATTGAGATTGCTGCTAGATTTACTCTTTCACTTATCATTAGAAACATTGCTGTCTCTTCTTTTCAACAGATAATTACAATCTTCTTCCCCTTAGATATTATACAAATTCATTCAGACTCTGATTGAATCCGCATCTTTCTTAATCTTCAAATCCATAAATCTTCATTGCGTTTCTTTTTGCTTTTATTAAAAAGTCCACCGGAGATTGCAGTTTTTCAGGATTTTTTTTTCTCTCTGATCAAACAGTCTTGGCTATTTCTGTGAATTCTGATATTTCCACGATCTATTCCAGCACTCTGAGAATTTCATTAATATGCCATCGTTGTGCATACAATAATCGTGAAGCATCATTTCCAAACAAGTTTTCCATTCCAAAAAACCCTCGGAACATATTAATCTAATGATTATACAACACTAACATCTTATTTTATAACCTGTTTTTCTTAAGTTAATCTTACATTTGACTGTTTTATTGATGTAACTGTGATTATTCAATGCTATTAGCATTGCATTAACACAGGGAACAACTGAGCTGCTAGATTGAAAGCAATTGGATATGAATCATCTGGTTAGAAGTATGAAGGGCTTCAAATGTAGCTTTGCAATATGGAATTTCCTGGGATAAACCACAAATTTTCTGAATCTGGTTCTCCCCTCTATTCACTGTCATGTATTGCTTCAAAAATGTAGAGGTTCGAGTCATGCCTGATTTAAACAAACATACATTTTTGGAACATTACAGATTATTGTTGAATTATAACCTTTAGATTAGTGAATTATAACCTTTAGATTACTGAAACAACAGTAAAGATAGTCGTCAATTTACAACAGTTCATTTAGTGACTCTTTGAAGTTACAACACTGAAAAAAGTGACTTTAAAAAAAATTATTTATTTCTTTGCAAACAAAATATATAACAACATATAGATCGCGGTGAGAACCTTACACAATACATTATCTTCAGTCCAAATATACAAATAATAAATAAAAGCTATGCTAACCTTATCCTCTTTTTATTCTATTATTTAGCCAAGTATACCATTGGTCCCAACATTGAAAATATGCGGATTCTTTTTGATCTCTCAAAGTTCTTGTTAGCCTATCGGCTTCTGCATATACAATAATTTTCTCTAAGATCAAGTCTTCTGATGGTAGGTCTTTCCCCTTCCAATTTTGGGCGAGACATATTCTTGCTGCAGTTATAATATATACAATTAAACACCATTTACTCGTGCCTATCTTGTCTGGCCTAATATTTAATAGGCAATATTCCGGTTTCAGTTGCGATTTATATCCAGTGATTTCTAGCAACCACCTCTGAATAAGTTTCCAAAATTCAATTACCCTGGGACAAGTCCACCATACGTGAAAATAAGTACCTACCTCCCCCAAAAAGCGACTTTTGACTATTTTTCATACTTGCAACCAGTGGTGGGTTGCCCCCGGTTCACACCGGTTCTATAGAACCGGTAGTAAAACCAGTGAAAGACTCTGCCCACCGACCCCAACGTCATCAAAATGCGCAGAAGAGCACACGTGCAAGCAAAGCAAGAATGCATGTGTGGCCCCATTGCGAATCGGTAGTAAAGGTAAGTAGAACCCACCCCTGTTTACAACCATTGCAGCATCCCCATGGTCACGTGATCAAAATTCAGACACTTGGCAATTGGCTCATACTTATGATGGCTGCAGTCTCATGAAGTCACATGATTTCCTTTTGCGACCTTCTGACAAGCAAAGTCAGTTGGGAAGCCAGATTCACTTAACAACTCTGATACTAACGTAACAACCGTAGCAAGAAAAGTTGTAAAATGGGGCAAAATTCAGTTCACAACTGTCTCATTTAACAACAGAAATTTTGGCTTAATTGTGGTCGAAATTGAGGAATACCCAGGGATGAAATGCTCTCGGTTTGGACCAGATCGGGCGCTCAGGTCATGGCGGGTGGTTCAGAGAACCAGTAGCAATGGTGGTGTGAGGCTCTGCCTGCCCACCCGGTTGTCATTACTTCCTGGTTTTGTGTTTTTTAAGTAATATAGAGCCTTGGTGGTGCTATTAAGTAGCACCAGCTGCTACTAAGTAGCACCAGCTGCTTGCAATTACTGCAAGTTCGAATCTCACCAGGCTCAAGGTTGACTCAGCCTTCCATCCTTTCTAAGGTAGGTAAAATGAGGACCCAGTTTGTGGGGGCAATAAGCTGACTTTGTATAAAATATACAAAAGTATGAAGGCTATTGCTTAATGCATTGTAAGCCGCCTTGAGTCTCTGGAGAAGGACAGTATATAAATCGAACCAATAAATAAATAAATAAATAAATAAATGTGTTTTTATTGTTTTATTGTTTTACTATGGAACCGGTAGTTAAAAATGCTTTAAAAAGTTTTTTTAAAAAAAGTTCCGACAATCAGCTGAGTGACACACGATCATGGGAATTTTATTTTTTTTTTTTTTTTACTTTTTTAGCATTTTTTACTACTGGTCCTCTGCTTTTAAATGCTTTTAAAAGGTAAAAGAAAGGGAAAGAAACAAATGCACGTAGAAACACTCATAAGATTTTGGAAAATAACTTAAAATGTGTTCTAGATGGGAAAACAGCAGCATGGCTATTGATCTGAAAGCCAGTTTCTGAAATCCTACTATCACTTACAAGAGTTGCCATTATCAAGCGAAAACTGCAAAAGTGACAGACTTGCTCCGATTTCTATCTGTTGCATATAACTCTCCCTCTGGTCTTTTCCTGCCATTGGTTACAAGCCTGCAACTTCCCCCTTTCTGATGCTCCTGGTGATTTCCCCCCCACTCTAAGGTTAGAAAAGGGGGCAGATTGGAAGACGCGGTTTCTTCCGATCCGAGACTTACGGTAAAAGCCTGAAAGCCCCAAACTTCTGTTGTTGCTCTTTCTTTGGGAAACACCATAATGAAGCCACTTCTCAGCAGCCTCCTGCAGCTCTGGCCTCGAAGATCTGTTTCAGTGAGTGTCACCCTTCATTTAGCCACTTCTGCAGGACTTGATCATCTCCAGTTAGCTTTCCTTGTCAAGCGA
This sequence comes from Ptyas mucosa, assembly GCA_012654045.1. NCBI lineage: Eukaryota > Metazoa > Chordata > Lepidosauria > Squamata > Colubridae > Ptyas > Ptyas mucosa. The sequence continues at coordinate 9,822,312 of WNWU01013631.1, read as the reverse complement.
GAATTTTTCCCCAAATGTCCTATTTGCTCTAGTTCTCTTATACGCTCTTCCCAAACTCCCTTCCAGATATGTGGTGCAATCTTTGGGAAAAATCTTTCAAGGCAGAAGAAAACATCTCTTTTGCAACTTGGATTCTTTTTCCAAGGCGGCGTTTCTCAACCTTGTCCAGTTTTAAGATGTGGGGACTTCCACTCCCAGAATTCCCCAGGGACTGGGAAACTCTGGGAGTTGGAGTCCACACATCTTAAAGAAGCTGAGGTTGAGAAACCCAGTATTAAAGGGTCCAAATATGCCTGTAAAGCAGGGGTGAAATCCAGCAGGTTCTGAGAACCAGCAAATGCCACCTCTGGCTGGGCCCAGAATGGGGTGGGAATGGAGATTTTGCAGGATCGTTCCCCTGGAGCGGGGTGGGAATAGAGATTTTGCAGGATCCTTCCCCTAGACTGGGGTGGGAATGGAGATTTTGCAGGATTGTTCCCCCAAGAGTGGGGAGGGAATGGAGATTTTGCAGGATCCTTCCCCTAGACTGGGGTGGGAATGGAGATTTTGCAGGATCGTTCCCCCAAGAGTGGGGAGGGAATAGAGATTTTGCAGGATCCTTCCCCTAGACTGGGGTGGGAATGGAGATTTTTGCAGGATCCTTCCCCTGGAGTGGGGTGGGAATGGATATTTTGCAGGATCCTTCCCCTGCCACCCCTACCAAGCCACACCACACCATACCCACCAAGCCACGCCCACAGAACCGGTAGTAAAAAAAATTGGATTTCACCACTGGGACTACCTATACTGAAAAAAGTGACTTAAGTCCAGTACTCACTCTTATGATGGTTGCAGCATCTCCAGAAGTCTTACGAGCAAAATTCAGGCGCTTGGAAAATGTCATGAATTTATGATGGTTGTAGTATCCCAGGTCACATGACCACTACTTGCAGAGTCAATGCAGAAAATAAGATACTCTTAATGGCCACATGATTCACTTAACAACTTCAGTGATTTGCATAACAGCAATGCAAAAATGGCCAGAAAATGGTAAATGACTTGCTTAGCCACCTCCTTGCTTAGCAACAGATAATCTTGTTCCAGTTGTGCTCATTAAATTGATGCAGTAGTGGGATTCAAATCCCGGCACTACCGGTTCGCTATTGGTAGCGCGCAGCGCTTCTGTGCATGCACAGGGAGTTTTTGATAGGCGGGCCACTGCTGCTACTGGTTCACTAGAACCGGGACGAACCAGTAGAAACCCATCCCTGCATTGATGGTACCACTTACAGATTGCCACCCATGAACACCAATAAATTTAATTAGAAAAACAGACATTCTTCTAAATATCAGGAGATGTGGACAAGGCCCTATTATACAAGTTTCAGAGTTTTATTGTTATGAGAAAATATGGTGGTTGTTTCCAGTCTCCTTAGTGTAGGATTCTTAGTGCCCTGAGCTTGGTTGTTTCCTTGCAGACATTTCACTACCCAAATCTGCTACAAATCATATTGTGAACTATGCGGATGACACAGCAGTGGTGGGACTTATCTGGGATGACAATGAAAATGCTTCATAGGGAAGAGGTGAAGGCTCTAGTCGACTGGTGCAATAATCTGGTTCTAAATGGAAATAAAACAAAGGAGATCATCATAGATTTTAGAAAGAGCCGGCATGGTCATACTCCACTCAGTATCAAGAATGCAGCTGAAGAGGTGGTCAACAGTATTAAGTATCTTGAGGTGCAGATAACTAACAATCTGACTTGGTCTCTCCACACATCATCCTTAGTGAAGCATGCAAACCAGTGTCTGTATTTCCTACATCGGATGAGTAGAGCACATCTTTCTCTTTCTATCCTGGCCACTTTTTACAGAGGCACGATTGAGAGCATTTTAACAAACTGCATCACTGTTTGGTTTGGCGGCTGCAGTGCCTCAGATAGAAAGTCCATACAGAGAGTGGTAAGGATAGCCGAGAAGATTATAGGAAGCTCGCTTCCCATTATTCAGGATAATGTTTATAAGCTCTATGTGACCCCACACACCAGGGGTGAGTCTTCATTTTCCTACCAGTTCACAACGGGGCCACCCACACAGATGATGTCAGGGTCAGTGGCAGAGCCTCCCGCTGGTTTTATTACTGGTTCTATAGAACCGGTGTGAACCAGGGCAACCCACCACTGCCACACACCCACGAGGAGGTTTCAAAGTATTTCTAGCAGGACAACCTGATTCTGTAACAGCTTTGTTCCCTATGCCATCCATCTGGTAAACTTGCAAGATTCGTTTCTCTCACCATGCACATCTAAACTAGACTGTGTCGCTTCTCTGTGTCATGTAATATATGTGAGTATGGGGTGGTATTTATTTACCTTCCCTACCAATTCACAAATGTGCCCACACGGCCTTCTGTGCATGCACAGATCCTCAAAAACGTAGAAAAATGGGACATCATGACGTCTACACGGGTGGGCGAGGCATCCCACAGTCGCCCCTACCGGTTTTCCCGAACCGGATAGAACCGGTTGAATACCACCACTGGTGGGTATGTGCATAATTTTGCATTTATTTATTTTGTCATGTTTATGTAATGTATACTGGAGGTGGAGACCCTTTAAGAGCTGTATGCAATGAAATTTAATTTTAATATATGCCAATTAGTGTACATTTAAAGTGACAATAAAGTTATTCTAAGTCTAAAATAACATCATCAGTGCTAGAAGGTAATGGGGTTTGTTCTTCTAGCACTCATAATGTTACCTAATTGGGTAATGAAATATCTCCAAGAAAACAGCCAAGCTCAGAGAGCATCAAGGACCCCTATAGTTCAACCTTGAGCTACAGATATTCTCCTCTATTAATCTCCTTAGTCTCTAGATTTTAAGAGGCTGCTTTGCCTTTAGCCAGAATGTTGGACAAGCGTCAATAGGGATTAGCTCAGAAATCTGATTACAGTTTCCAGAGCTCTCTTTGTTCTAGTGCCAGTGTAGCCTTGAAACTTTATTTTTCAGTTATAAAGAGTCTCTTTTAAGACCAAATGGAGCTTTGAATAAGCCAACCTCTACTTAGATACTCAGTAATAGAAATATGAAAAGAGAGATTGAACTGATAAAGATTTTCTTGGCAGAGAGAATGCAAATAATTTGGACAACAGAAATAGGAATAAAAACTGATATTATGAAAGGAAAATCTGTGTGAAAGAACAAGAAAAGTCTCTATTGGCAGAATATTCTGCAAAGGCATGAGAAATTGCTGCACCTGGAAATTATGCTAAATTATGCAGTTAGTTAATTAAAATGTAATACTTGAAAGCAGAATGACATGCCCAGAAAGCAGGCAAACTCCAATGGGCACAAGCATAAATGCTTGAATAAATAACCCACGCGAAACAGAATAACAGAGTTGGAAAGGACCTTGGAGGTCTTTTAGTCCAACCTCTGCCCACACAGGAGACCCTATTCCATTTCAGACAAGTGGCTATCCAGTTTCTTCTAAAAAGCCTCCAGTGATGGAGCACCCACAACTTCTGGAGGCAATTTGTTCCACTGGTTTATTGTTCAGTTTTTTTTTAAATTATTTTTAAAATATACATCAATATCAATATGTGAACAGTGAGGCATCTCAGTATCATTCATTTGAAAACATGTAGTAATGAGTAGAGTAGAGTAGAGTAGAGTAGAATTTTTTATTGGCCAAGTGTGATCGGACACACAAGGAATTTGTCTTGGTGCATATGCTCTCAGTGTACATAAAAGAAAAGATTACATTCATCAAGAATCATAAGTTACAGCACTTAATGATAGTCATAGGGTAAAATAGCCTGGTGGCTCAGTAGACTAAGGCAGTGATTAACATCCACTTACATCTGCTGCCTTCAATTACTGCAAGTTCAAATCCCACCAGGCTCAAGGTTGACTCAGCCTTCCATCCTTTCTAAGGTGGGTAAAATGAGGACCCAGATTGTGGGGGCAATAAGCTGACTTCGTATAAATATACAAAAGTATGAAGGCTATTGCTTAATGCCTTGTAAACCGCCCTGAGTCTCCGGAGAAGGGCGGCATATAAATCAAATTTTAAAAAAAAAAGCAATCAGGAAACAATATAAATATAAATCGTAAGGATACAAGCAACAAAATTACAGTCATACAGTCATAAGTGGAAGGAGATGGGTGGTGGAAACGATGAGAAGATTAATAGTAGTATAGACTTAGTAAATAGTTCGACAGCGTTGAGGGAATTATTTCTTTAGCAGAGTGATGGCATTCGGGAAGTATTAATATTTGTTATTTAAATCATACTTATGTAATTGTAATAATATTCTTATACATATTTATATTAAAATATAAGCCTTCATTATTTAATTGTTCAACATCACCATCTTTCAACCTCTAATCATTGTGTCTAGCTATTACTTTTAATATATTATATATAAAAATGTGCATAATAATATTCCCCCTATTTCTTGTGTTTGCCTCTCCTAGTAAAGACAATCTTGGGTTACAAAACATTTCCTCTATCTGTCATCTCTTGCCCGTTTTAATATTTCAATTCTTATTCGTTTTTTGACTTGCCTCTCAAATTCCCCTTTTGGGTCTTCATCTCTGTCTACCTCTTTCCTGATTAGCTTAGATATTTCTTCCATCTCTACTATCTTTCGCTGCCAAGCCCCCAGAGGATCTGCCCAACTCTCCATTTTCTTTTCAAAGATATCTTTCTGTTTTCCAGTATCATTTTTTGGTCTTTTAGCATATATTTTCCCTGAATTGCTTCATAAGTTTTTATTACCCTCATATCTTCTTGTTTTGTTTGTTTATTTTGTTCTGTGTTTTCCCCTGGTCTCGCCATTGTCTCCTCTATTTCCTGAGCTTTTTGATCATTATTCATTATCCCTTGTGGAGCACTTTCTAACTTCCCATTTATGTTATTCATTAAGTCCATTATCTCCCTGTGATTCGTTGTCATAGTATCATGAATGCTTTGAAACATCACCACCAATTCTGTTTGCAACCCACTTATTTCCCCCTGCTGAAACATCTTGCCTTCTTTTTTGATAAATCCAAATATCGCTCAGTAATCTGTCAATGTTCTATCACTGCCCGTAGATGACACCTTTCGTTTAACTTCAACGTTAAACGAAACGAAACATATAGATTCTAATAAGTTCCATTTCTATTTATTCAAACAAATAATCAAAATTCTGACAAATAATTCCAGCATTTTAAAATGCCTTATTGCTAATAAAAAGTAGAGATCCAATCTTTCTGTGTTTTTAAAGGTTTTATGCTTTCTTCTTAATGTCCTTTTCTTTCGGGTCTATGTTTTTTCTCTCTGTAATTGTTTGCCGCTTAAACAAAGTCTTCAAAGAGTCCCTTTTCCAGAGTTAATTTTCTTTGGGGTAGGTTTTAAATAGAAAAAAGTCACCTCGTCCAGTTCCAGTCATTGTTCACACACCGCTCCAGCACAGTCTTTGTTTCTTTGGCTGCCCCAGCTTCATGGCAGCCATAATGGTTGCCGCTCCTCTTCATTGTCGCCTGAGAGGGAATTAGCCCTGGATCAAGCTGGAGAGCCGCTGCTCTCCACGAGCTGCAGGGCCCCCTCCTCTCTTCGTCACCCCAACAGGGTGACTTTAGCCCTTCATAAGGCTCTCCAATCAAGGGATTTGGCACAAGTTCGCAGAGCCCTGCTTTTCACATTCAATAGCGCCACAACCTCAAATGGAAGTCTAGACAACTACTTTTTGATGGATGTGATGGTAGCAAAGCTCTGCTAATAATGATTGAAGGCAGAGGAAAAAGAGATTTATTTTTAGCCTGCAAGATAAACATTACACAGTAGCTAGAAATGGCAAATTTGAAATGAGATAGTTGTCATAATGCTTTACTCAAAGCTGATAGGTATATTTGCCTGCTGAAGAGGTATTTGTATTTTTGTTCAATGTTATTCATCTCCCAGCACCTGATTTGGTGCATGTACTGAGCAGAAAGACAGTGTGAGGGTAAATAATTTTAACTTAAAAGAGTATAAGAAATATAATATAAGGCAGTGGTTCCCAAACTGTGCGCCGCGGCTCCCTGGGGAGCCGCGCTATCGTCATAAGGGCGCCGCGAAATATTCCGCCCGCTGGGTCTAACGCTGATGCGCCATTTCTGAAACGTCTAGTGCGCATGCGCAGTTGCAAGTCGGATTGCTATGGGAGCCGCGAACCGAAAAGGATTGGGAACCTCTGATATAAGGTATAAGGTATAAAGTAATTTCAGGATCTCAATAGCTTTTTAAATTTATAGATAGGCCTTCACTTTTTTTCCCTTTTTATGACCCTGTAATCCCTTTTATTGGGGTGATTGAATGGAGTTGAGCATTGACTGGCTGGATGCCCTTCCTGATGCCTATGTGCTGCTGCCTAGGATTGAACTCTCAACCTTCTGAATGGTGGGCAAGCATTTTCACCTCTAGGTCACCAAGCCGTTCCTACAGCTAAGCCTTCACATAATGTGTCAGAATTTGAGCCTGGTCATTTGTGTCTCAAGTAAGAAATCT
>WNWU01013631.1:9786809-9811931 GCA_012654045.1 Ptyas mucosa | reverse complement strand
AATTAGATTAGAATAGAATAGAATAGAATAGAATAGAATAGAATAGAATAGAATAGAATAGAATAGAATAGAATAGAATAGAATAGAATAGAATAGAATAGAATAGAATTCCTTGTTGGCCAAGTGTGATTGGACACACAAGAAATTTGCCTTTGGTGCATATGCTCTCGGTGTACATAAAAAGAAAAGATACACTCGTCAAGAATCATAAGGTACAACACTTAATGATAGTCATAGGGAACAAATAGGCAATCAAATCATATTAGGAAACAATCAATATAAATCGGAAGGCTACAAGCAACAAAGTTACAGTCATGCAGTCATAAATGGGAGGAGATGGGTGATAGGAACGGTGAGAAGATTAATAGTAATGCAGCTTAATGTGAATAGTTTGACAGTGTTGAGGGAATTATTTGTTTAGCAGAGTGATGGCGTTCGGGAAAAAGCTGTCCTTGTGTCTAATTGTTTTGGTGTGCAGTGCTCTATAGCGTCATTTTGAGGGTAGGAGTTGAAACAATTTATGTCCAGGATGCAAGGGATCTGTAAATATTTTCACAGCCCTCTTTTTGACTCGTGCAGTATCCAGGTCCTAAATGGAAGGCAGGTTGGTAGCCATTGTTTTTTCTGCAGTTCTAATTATCCTCTGAAGTCTGTGTCTGTCTTGTTGGGTTGCAGAACCAAACCAGACAGTTATAGAGGTGCAGATGAATGCTTTTAATGAATTGATTAGATGGGGTTCTGCTGTATACAGGTAGTCCTTGATTTATGACAATTGGGACCCAAATTTCCATTGCTAACCAAGATAGTTGTCCCAAAGGTACTTTTTTAAAGAAGCAAGTGGACCTTCAGTGGAAGTCCAGTTGCCTCTTGAAAAAAGCACTTTTGGGACAACCATGACCTGGATGACTGAGAATCTCCATAGATAGTTGTTAGGTGTTTTTAGGACTTTTTTTTTGCCATGTTGTTTAAACAAATCACTGCAGTTAATTGAATCATATGATCATTAATGAATTTGGCTTCCCCCATTGAGTTGCTTATCAGATGCTGGCTGGGAAAGTCACAGATGGTGATCATATGACCACAGCACACTGCAACCATTGAAAATACATGCTAGTGGTCCAGGCCCAAATTTTGATCACATGATCGGGGGGGGGGGGACGGTTATAACTGCAAGTGTCAGTTGTAAGCCTCTTTTTTTTCAGTGCCATTGTAACTACGAACAGCGGCTAAATTCATGGTTGTAAGTCGAGGGCTACCTGCCTTTTTGTGTGTGTGTGTATTTGAAGGTTGTGATATCATATGATCATTTACTTTGAAAATAGGAATCACAAGTTAAGAGAATAGAGCATGAGAATCTTGAGGAGCTCCATAAGCAGCTGAACTACAAAACCCAAAATTGTTTACTGTTCGTCACTGTGGTTAGAGTTTCTGCAAATTGTAGTTTAGCAACATGCAAAAAGACCACATACACACTATTTTCCCAAGGTTGCCTGTTACACTGCCCTGAGAAATCTCTGCTTTTAACAACAGTTCTATGATCTGTTAACTAATTTCCCAGCCTTAGGGAAATATTTCACCTTCAAACTTTCCACCCATTATGAAGCTATTAAAAGTCTATTAATTCTTGTAGAAAATATATGACTGCCTTCAATCTAAGAACTCTTGTGTCAACCCAACACAATATTTTTTTTTCAATAGAGCTCATTCATTCGTAATTTACTGAGCGATGAGACTGATATATTTGCATTCATGAATTACCTACATGGTCACCACTTAAAGTAAGTTAATCCGAGTTCCCTCCATCAGCCAAGCATAAACAGGTCTACCTATCATGTTTATTGCAGAAATCCCCCAGGTATTCCAGAAAATGCTTTTTGTAGTGGTTCAGATAATTCTCGCGGATGATAATTGGGACCAAGTACTCTGTTGCTAAGCAATATGGTTATAAAGTGACCATGTCAACTTGTGGGGGAAGTTCCAGCAGTTTCAGTTGCCATTCACAGGCAAATCCATCATGATCAAAGCATACAAAAGGTGATTGCCTTTTGTAATTTCCTGCTGGATTCCCCATTGCTTGTCAGAAATCAGCAATGAAGGTCAAAATGGCAATTGTGTGACCTTGGGAAGCTGCAATGCCATAATTGCAAGCTAGTTGCTAATTGCCTGAATGGCACCCATGTGATTACGAGGACATTGTGGAAGCCACAAATATAAGAACCCATTGTAAGGGTCCATTATTCAATGCTGTCATAACTTCAGTCCCTGAACGACCACCTATATATGATACATATCTTTTGCTGCCATCCTGTTCCTGTAAAATAAATGTAGTATTTAACTTTTTTTTTTAATTTGATTTATATGCCACCCTTCTCCGGACACTCAGGGCGGCTTACAATGCGTTAAGCAATAGCCTTCATACTTTTGTTTATTTTATACAAAGTCAGCTTATTGCCCTCACAAACTGCGTCCTCATTTTACCGACCTTAGAAAGGATGGAAGGCTGAGTCAACCTTGAGCCTGGTGGGATTTGAACTTGCAGTAATTGCAGGCAGCTGATCTTAATAACAGTTAATGACACTGCTTTAGTCTGCTGAGCCACCAGAGCTCTTCTGGAAGGAACATTCTGGAAGGAAGGAATAAATCAATCCATCTATGGTTTGACATAGCCTAAGTCAGGGGTGTCAAACTCAAGGCTCCAGCCCGCAGAGCCACCTTAGAAACAGCAAAGGACTGGCCTGTGGTGCCTCTGCCAGTGAAAATGGAGGCTGGGAAGGCCGCGCATGGCCCTCCCACGCTCTGTTTTTTGCTGTGACGGCCTTCTGCAGCCCTCTGCCAGTGAAAACGGAGCTCGGGGGGGGCGTGCTTCCCCCCCATCCCGGCTCCATTTTTGCTGGCAGAGCGCTGCAGGAGGCCATCACGGCCAAAAACAGAGCTTGGGAGGGCCGAGCGCAGCCCCTAGGAGTTCTGTTTTCGCTGGCAGAGGGCTAGCAAAACAAACTAAAAACAAAACAAAAAGAGAAATATTTCCCCTTTTGCATTTGAGCATCCAAGAAGGGACAAGAAAGGAGAAAAGGAAAGAGGAAAGAAGAAGAAAAAGAAGGAAAGATGGGAAGGAAGAAGAAAGGAGAGTGAAGAGGAAAGGAAAAAGAAGGAAGGAAGGAAGGAAGGAAGGAAGCAAGGAAGCAAGGAAGGAAGGAAGATAAATTATAATGAGAGGGAGGGACGGGTTTTTTTTAGACAAGTTTTATTAAATTTTTCTTTTACATACATATTTTATGAACAGAGTATTGACTGGGTCACATCTTTTACAACTTATAACATAATTATATGTTGATCTTTATAATCTATTCCCATCTTCTTTTTTGTTTTTCCATATACAATTTACGTATTTCATTTTCTTCCATTATTCTTTTTTCTCTATTTTTTTATATCTTATCTTAATCTCTTCTTGAATACTTAATATATAAACAGTATCACCATCCGCCCTTCAAAATCTAATTTCTTAGCACTTTCAATTAATTATCTTATTTCTCCATTTATAAAATATATTTCTTATAATCTCCATCACATTTTTTGGTTATAAACAATAAACTTCATCTTATTCAATTCTTACATTGAAACCCTTTAACTTAATTGATCTTCCACATCTTATCTTATCTCTTCTTAATACATAATAAGCAGTATCACTCTCAGCCCTTAATTCCTAATTTCTATTATAGCATCCATTAATTATTTTATATCCTCATTTGCAACATATTATTTCAAAATCCCATCACCTTTTTTTTACATTTCAATTTTGCATCTTAATTTCATTTATTTTCATAATTAAACCTAATTACCACTTCATATTTCATCTGTTCCATTTTACAATACACAATAAACATCATCATATTTACTTTTTACATTCACAATTACTATTATTAATACAGTTCCATTACATCTATTAATATATATCTTAATTCCCTTCCTCCTTTCCACTTCTTTCCATTTTAGCCATTTTCTCCTGGTCTCACCAGAATTCCACTTAATGATTTTCTCCTTTCATCTCATTTTCTTATCTTCTTCTTTTTTTTATTTTTATATTTATTATATCTTTTCTCCTGAATCCTTTCTCTAACTTTTGAGTCCATCACTTGCATAATTCACCCCCTGCTGTTTCCCAATCTTTTCCCATTTCCTTCTCTTCCCTTTGATTGCTTTTTTTGGGGGAAATATTCCCAAATATTCCCCTGTCCATTTTTTTTTTGCCACTGTAAATCCAGTGTAATCATCTAACATTTTGCCTTCAATTCTTTTTCCTTCAATATCATTTTCTTGTTTCTCATTTATATTCTCTTTTTCCTGTTTTGTGTGCTCTAACAAAGTTTCTGACTTTTTATTGCCTTTTATTGATTCACACATCTTTTTAAGCATCTCAATTAATTCCTCACACATCCAAGCCTCAATGTTATTAGTTTAAAAGATGATTAGTATTTCCACTTATATTTAATTAAACTTTTAGTCCATCTAGTCGGTTTTTTATTTCTAGATAATATCCAGTACAAATGTTTGTCCAATTTACAATATCCAGTACAATTTAAAGCTTTATTATTGTCCACCACCTTTAGAAGTTGAGACCAAGCAGCTTAGAACAAAACAAATACTCCTTAAAATTTCTCACAGCTCTTGTAGTGATCAAGGTCACTGTAGTAATTTCCTTGAATTTTCAAGTCAGTCGTTGTAGTGCTTTCTTTCCAGAGGGAAATGTCTGAGGGGCCTGGCTTAGCACTTGGCCACCACAGGTGCTTCCAACACCAGTGGTGGGTTCTTCCCGGTTTAGCCCGGTTTGGCCGAGCCGGTAGCGGTGACAATATGACATCACTGAACCGGTTCTCTTTATTCGGGAGCTGGGCCCTCACACACACACACACACACGTTATTCTTACCTTTTATTTGGCCCTGCCCCCAATCTACTCATTGCCTCCTGAATCCCAGCTGATCGGCTAGAAGGAAAAAAACTTTAAACTCTTGCCCTGGGGCTTCAAAGGGCCGCCCTACAGCTGATCAGTGTTAAAAGGCAGAGTGGTGGTAGATCAGTGTGCTCGAAAAATAGATGGGTAGACCAATGCCTCCAAAAACAAATGGGTAGACTGGAATGCTCCAAGAACAAGTGGGTAGATCGGTACAGCTCTACAAGCAGTTAAAAACCTGGTAGACCAGTACCTCTGCTAAATCCTAAAGAATTGTCACATGACCATCAAACCATGCCCACAAAATAAGCCACACCCACAGAATCGGTAGTAAAAAAATTTAGAACCCACCCCTGCCCGACATGAGTGACATCAAGCTGGCCATGCCCCCCCCCCCCCCCAAGTTCAAACACAACCCTGATACAGCCCTCAGTGAAATCGAGTTTGACACCCCTGGCCTAAATGGTCCTACTGATTTTTCAGCAGCTTTTGATGCCAACAGTCCTGACCTTGAGAATGGAAGGCAATGTTTTCCAATGGTTCTTTCTTCTTCTGTATCCAGTTCCAACTGATGTTGATAAGAGAGCAGAAACCATTTTAAGTTCAGTGCTCTCATTCCTTCTTAACACATCCATGAGGCTGCTGGGAAAGATCATCTATTAATCATAAAATATTATTAGTATGTGATAGGCTGCATGCAAAAGTTTAAGTATGGTGCCAGATATTAATATATGTGGTTTTGGTATGTTTTGTTGTACATGTATGTTGTTTTCACTGTTGTTGTCAACTGCCCAGAGTTTGGTACAACATGGACAGCTAAATAAATGGAATTAATTAATTAATTAATTAATTAATTAATTAATTAATATATAGCTGTATATTTCTATGGAAGTCATCCAGACCATGGTTGTTCCAAAGGTGCTTTTTCAAAGGCAACTGGACTTTCTTTGTTTTGCTTGAAGACGTTTTGCTTCTCATCCAAGAAACTTCTTCAGTTCTGACAGAATAAAACTGAAGAAGCTTCTTGGATGAGAAGCAAAACATCTTCAAGCAAAACAAAGAAAGTCCAGTTGCCTTTTGAAAAAGCACCTTTGGGACATCCAGTTGTACACCTGGTTTCAGGGCAACCAAGTGATAAGAGCATCTGGAGGTTGATTGTAAAAAAACAGACTCCGGCTCAGGCATAAGAAAACCAAGGGATATGGGGCCACCTGGCTCTAGGGAGCTTCCACTGTTCATTCTGGATGGCCTAACGCTTCCCCAGATAGAACTGCTAGACATGTTGGGCAACTTCTTGGACTCTCAGCTCCTGCTCAATGAACAGATAGCAACTGCAGCCAGAGAGACTTTTTACACAGACTCATTTGTACACCAGGTACTTCTTCCTATGAGGCTTTCCTCAGAGCGATCCATGCCTTAGTCACCTGGCATATGGACAGGGATGGGATTCTACCAATTTGAACCGGTTCAGGTGAACCAGTAGTTCCAACGATCAGCTGGGAGCAAACCGGTTCGCTCCAACGATCAGCTGGGCCCGCCCACCTGTCCCTGCACTTTACTTACCTTTGTCTTCATAGCTGATTAGCGCGGCAGAGCTGTTTTAATTCCCTACCACTAACACGGAAGGTGATTTTTCATTGAACTGCACATGCAGGTGCAGCAAAGCGCACAATCACCTAACTGGTTGTTAAACCGGAAAGATCCCACCACTGCATATGAACTATTGCAACGTATCCCGTGTGGAATTGCTCTTGAATTGCATTCAGATGCTACAGCTAGCCCAAAATATGTGGCATCAGCAGTGGTGCCTTGGTTTGACCATTGTAAGACCTCTGCTTTGTGAGCTGCATTGGTTTGCCAATAAGTTTCTGGGCTGAATTCAGAAGTAGGTTGTGGTTTCTTCCCTTCATTGTGGGTTTTTTCCCCCTGGTTATTTCTGTACTAGGTTTCTATTGTTGTTCACTGCTCAGAGTACATTGGAGTCAGACAGCCTCATAAACATGATTAATTAATCAATAAATAAGGAATACCCTCCCATGAATATTGAATTTACCTTTTAAAGACATGGTTTCCATATCTTCTCTTACGGTTTGTAGAAAATTAGTGTAAAGAATATTAAACTGTAGATTTCTAAAAGAAAATCTGTCCATGTTTGCCATTATTTTACTAATACATTTCTGTCTCCTGAATTGATTAATACTAAAGCAGGCTTCCCTCCCAAATGAAAAAAAAAATCAGCTTGATTATCATTTAAATGAAGAAACAAGTAAGATTTTATTTCCATAAGATGACACCAAGAATAAGTTATTATAAAAATGGAAAGCCAAGAGATTTCATCTTTCCATATTCCATATTCATTGCAGAGCTGTTATGCGATAGTTCTGTTTTAACCATATGCTTAAAAAAACTGTATCATACCTTACTTCAAATACTTCAAGTCAGAATCTGTGATTTCAAACGTATCTCAAGGGTAACCCACCAACAGCTAGATATATTTATATTATTTTGTATTTTTAAAAAATGTCTAGGAAAGAACTAAAAGTAGAACTATGTTAGGGACGAATAACCAGACCTGCACATGTAGAGTTCAAACTAGCTATTTTATTGTTCTCTGCCTATAGTACAGGAATCTCCCCATACTGATAGCCCTCTTGTGTTTACTTAAGGAGTCCAGGCTGATTCCTCACTTGAGCCCTCCTACCATGAGGGACAATTGCTCTCCATAAGACTAGCAAATGACATTATTTACTGAGAAGATAATTTTTTTTCTGAACAGATGAAAACAAATTCATTCAAACTGTAACATCTTAATCAGTGTCCATTACACTTTATGGTGTGTGTGTGGTTTCCTTTTTTAAATACATCATCGTAATTATGGCTCTAGCCCAGCGGTTCCCAAACTTTGTGACTTGATGGCCCAGCTGGGGGAGGGAGGAGGGAATTGGGCTGCATGAGTGGTCAGCCAGTGCGTGTGCATGCAGCCCTTGCACAAGTCATGGGTTGGTGCATGTGTACTCAGCTTGACTTGTGCGAGTGGTAGGTTGATGTGCACATGCCAGTGCCAGCCAGTTCACACGTGTCTGCTCCAGCCAGCCACTTGCGTGACCCAATTCTGAATAGACCATAGTCCAGTAGTAGCCCGTGGCCCAGGGGTTATGGACTCCTGCTCTGGCCTATCAAAATCATAGATAATGGCTGGTTTTGCCATCCAGTTGAATGAAAAAAAGTGTGAAGGATTACCATTTTAACCACGTAGTCATGAAGAAACTGGTAGAAATACAATACAAAACCTCAGCTTTGTTACAAAATGTAATGTGCCAATAGAGAGTATTTGCACTGCAGAGTTGAACTATGTGGTCCTTGGTTCTCTCTGAGCTTGGCTGCTTTCTTACAGATATTTCATTACCCTACTAGGAAATATCAGTACCAGTATTTGTCGGTCATCCCTGATGATGTTATGTAGTTTGTAATGAAACATCTCGAAGAAAACAACCAAGCTCAGAGAGCAATAAGGACTCCACAAAAATATAATGTTCTACATTTCAGCATTTCAGTGTGTTCTACATGGGGCTGCCCTTGAAGATTACTTGTGTTGTGGTCCGCCAGCAGCCTGCAGAGCTGGCAGTGGAGTCAGACAGTGAGGAGGCTGGGAAGGAACATGGGCCAGTCCTGGAGCCTGGGGAAAGCCCGGACGAGGGCTTTGCATCGGAGACAGAGATGGGACCAGGGCCATCTGGGAGTTGTGTGCGGATTCCAGAGCCTCCAGAGTCAGACAGTAGAGAAGCAGAGGAACAGGAGGAGCCTGTTCCTAGTGCACGCATGTGCAGAGCTGCCAGAAGGCAAGAATGGTTAAAATAAAAGGGACAACTCGGAAGTAAGGCCTGGAGATGATTGGCCCCTCCCATAAGGCTTAAAAGTGGAGCAAAGGCATGTGGGCCCTTTACAGGAAAGCAACATTGTTAATTCTGTTCTCAGTCAGCATCTCTGTTTGATTCTGGACTCTGTGTGGCTTTGCCAACTCGGTCTTTAGCAGCGTGTCAAGGGAGATAATCCCGAAGGACTTCTACCGAAGGATTTTTTGCAACTAATTGGGACTCAGCTGTGAATGAAAGTAATTCACAGTTGTTGCAATAAAAGAGGTTTTGGGGACTACTTGTGTCTCTTAATGACTCAGTAAGCCTAGGTCACAACAACTTGGAAGCTTCCATTGATCCAAAATGCAGAGATTAAGGCAGTGATAAGCCTGGCTGAGAACTTTCACAGCCTCTGGAAGGTTACACAATATTGCACTGAGCCTTAATGTAGTCTTCTTATTTTTAACATTGTGTGATACCTGAATCTGCCCACTGGAACTTAATCTTATCTCTTCCACCAGCTGTACTGGGGGGAAAAAACCCTATACAATGTATGATCCTTACCTCTGTGCAGAGTTACTAGGCATCCAGCAAAAGTAGAAAATGTCTCCGTATTGGTCCTCATATCTCCCATTTAGCAAGTGTATCCTTAACGTCAAATATGGTCCGGCTTTTTGACTATCTGACAAGCTGCCTCTTCCTGAACAGCTTTTTTTCTCTGCTTCTGTAATAAGTGCTCACTGCAAGTTAACAAGCTCTGCTCTGTGACCTTAATTGTATTAGTATCCTCCCGCTGCTTGAAACTGACAAGACCTTAATCAGTTACATGCCAAATCTTTTTACTTTTTAGGGGGCTGGCAGCTAGCAGTTGGCAGCCACAAGCAAACTAAGCCAACATCTGGTGCTTGCATATTCCTCTCAATGTGTATTCCCCACTGAGTGCCTGTTTGCTCACTTTTCATTCCTTCTCTCTAGTGAATGTAAATACAAATATTAAACAGTTGGCATGGTCCAGATTTATTTATTTATTTACCTGTATCCCACCATTATTATTATTTTTACAAATAACTCCAGGTGGTGAACTTATACAGCACACCTTCCTTTTCTTATTTCCCCCCAACAACCCTGTGAGGTGGGGGTTTGACTGAGAGAATGATTGGCTCCAGGTTACCCAGATGGCTTTCATGGTTAAGGAAAGTGGTGGGTTGCTACCAGTTCGCCCCGGATCGGGTGAACTGGTAGCGGCAGCGGCAGGAGGCTCCGCCCACCCGCCTGGATGCTTCTGCGCATGTGCAGAAGCATTGCACAAGCGCACGCCCATGAGCAAACCAGTCCCATGGATTTGCCATTCACTACTGGTTAAGAACTATGTAGGTAATCCTGGTTTACGAACCACAAGTAGGCCTGGAATTTTGGTTGTAAGTTTGGGCAGTCATTAATGGGGTCACCATGTGAACTGTCTCATTCAGTGGCCATTTTTACAGCGGCCATTAAGTGAATCACCATAGTTTCCAAGAAAACCCTATGGTTGTTAAGGAAGCCCAGCATATCTAATGGGAGTTTTTAAAATAATTTTTTGCCAAAAAAATAGCAAAAAATACAGATAGTCCTCGACTTACAACAGTTCATTTAGTGACTGTTCAAAGTTACAAGGGCTCTGAAAAAAGTGATTTATGACCTGTTTTCGCACTTACGACCGTTGTAGCATTCCTGTGGTCACAAGGTCACAATTCAGACGCTTGGCAATTGACTCACATTTATGACGGTTGTAGTGTCCCGGGGTCACTAAAGGGATTGATCCCCTTTTGAGACCTTTTGACAAGCAAAGCCAGATTCGCTTAACAACCGTGTTACTAATTTAACAACTGCAGTAATAAATGTGGCAAGGAAAGTCGTAAAATGGGGCAAAACCCATTTAACAAATTTCTCACTTAGCAACGTACATTTTGGGCTCAATTGTGATTGTAAGTCGAGGACTACCTGTATTGCAATCGGAGTCACATGACTGGGACACTGCAACCATTGTAAATGCCGTCTATTGTCAAACAACCAAAATGCGATCACATGACTACTGAGGGAGGGATTATGACATTTTAGACCTTCCTACAATTAGCACTTCCGACCATTGTAAAGGTTCTAAATCTTTGTAAATAGCCTTTCAAGACTATTCTAACTTCAAATTGTCATTAAGCAACCAATCATTAAACAAGAATTATCTGTAACTAATAATTGTAGGGCATTTAAAAAAAAATCTTCTGAAGATATAGCACTATGATGCTTTCTGTCTGGGATAACAGCTTTGAAAATGCTTTGCCGTTGGACGCGTTAGCTGGAACGGGTGAATGTTAAAATCAAAAAAAGATCCAGAGATCGTTCTGAGCAGCCCTAATTTAATTATGTCACTGTTCTCTTAATATTTCTGTTGCCACAGGGTAGGAAAAGGTTTGCTAGCTTTATTGGCTACTAGATAACCCTCTACTTTTAAGTTTCAATGTTAAAGGAAAGGTAATGTCAGTTGATTAGGGTTTCTGAAAGATAAATAGTGTAGGAAGTTAAAACCCACCCCTCTCCTAGGAAAATGAGATATTTTAGGAAATATTAAAAGGGTGGAATATTTCCCCTAAAAGGGAGGCAGAAACTCACCCCCCACACACACACACGCACATCTTTGTTAATGGGCCATTAAGATCTGGGGCAGTCTATTCTACATAACAAAGATTTACCTCCTTCAGGCAGAGCCATTTAACTGCCCTTCATTGCATCACCCAACAAGATTCAACCAAACTTAGCACACAGACAACCTACAAAGCTATCCATGACCACTGACAGCAACCAATCATGATACTCTTCTTGTGCCTCAGGAAGTTCAAAGCCAGAGAGGGACTCTCAGCATCTCTTCCCTTTTTTCGCCCAAGATCTCCAAGTCATATGATCCAGTTCATCACTAAACCTTCTTTCCAATCAACTTCCATGAATCCAGTGTCTTTCCCCCCCCCCCCCCCTTGGAAGTGAATCCAGATGGATATTTATTCCAGCAATAGGAAAGTCAGGGTTTTTTTTCCTAACAATTTCAGCGGGGACCAGTAGCCACAAATTGCAGTTTGTAGATTCCTTTGCTAAAGACATAGAGAGAATAAAGAGAACAATGAATAGTCTTTTTATTCTTAACAAGATACCGCAAGAGGAAAAAGACTAGACTTATTAGAATTTGAGATGAGCCTGATTTATACCAATTCACATCAGCAATTCAGCACAAGGAAAAGAATTTGAATTGTTTTCCCTGCATATCGCAAAGAGTAAGTAATTGGCAATTACCTTGCTCAGAAGAAGTGACAGGATACAATCTTTTCACTTAGTGAGGTATAAAGGTAGAAAATAAGGAAGAACTGGAGGAAAGGGGGAACGAACTCAGTTCAGGAAATACAGGTAGTCCTCGATTTACAACAATTCATTTAGTGACTGTTCAAAGTTACAATGGCACTGAAAAAAGAGATCTTGTTCACATTTACAACTTTTGCGGCATCCCCATGATCATGTGTTCAAAATTCAGATGATTGACAGCTGGTTCATATTTATGACCATTGCTGTGTCCCGGGGGTCATGTGATCCCCTTTTGCGACCTTCTGAAAGCAAAGTCAATAGGGAAGCCAGATTCGCTTAACAACCGGGTTACTAACTTTATCAATTGCCATGGTTCACTTAACAACTGTGGCAAGAAAGGTGGTAAAAATGGGACAAAACTCACTTAACAAATGTCTCACTTAACAACAGAAATTTTGGGCTCCATTGTGGTCTACCTGTATAGCAAGTATCTAGAACCAAGTCCTAAGAAACTGAGGAGTGGAGGTTGAGAAAAAGTAATGGTTAACATATACCCTGTTTCCCTGAAAATAAGACATCCCCTGATAATAAGCCCAGTCGGGCTTTTGAGCTCATGCACTAAAATAAGCCTCCCCCCCGAAAATAAGCCCTCCCCGAAAATATTTAAATGCAGAGCTGGAAATCAGGTAAGATGGCAAGAGGAGCCCCATCTTGCTCCATGCGCCCCAAAATAATAAGACCTCCCTGAAAATAAGGCCAAGCACTTATTTCAGAGTTCAAAAAAATATAAGACAGGGTCTTATTTTCGGGGAAACAAGGTATACAAGCCTGGGATATGGATGCTGGAATGGATATACCAGGAAAAGAGCTACAAAACCCACAGATAACCACTGTGTAGTCCTCAACTTACAACCATCCATTTAGTGACTGTTCAAATTTATAATAGGACCAAAAAAGGTGACTTATGATCCCTTTTCACACCTATGACCAATGCATCATCCCATGGTTTTTACTGGCATACATACAGTCTGATACATATATGTATTTATGTATTACACTGTATGTTTATGTATTAATTAAATAAATAAACACATTAAGTATTTATTTAAATACTGATTATGTATTTCTGACTGTTGCAGTATCTCGGGATCATGTGATCTCCTTTTATGATCCTTCTGGCACCCAAAGTCAATGGAGAAGCCGGATTTGCTTAACAAACTTGTGCCAAGAAATATTGTAAAATGGGACAAAACTCATTTAACAACTCTCTTGCTTAGCAACAGAAATTTTGGGTTCAGTTGTGGTCGTAAGTCAAGGATTGCCTGTAATCATTAAACTACGCAATAAGCAACGACAGTTTAAAGAATATAAAAGATCTGGGTAGAATATAAAGAAAATAAAGAAATAAAATGATACCATATACGCAGTGTGCTAGTAGTGGTGTTATTGGTTTTGAATTTTTAGATAATTCATGGGAACAGAAGACAGCTAAACTCACGCTTTGAAGAGTACTTCATATAGTCCCTCTGATATATACTGCATATATTTTTCTTAACATTTCTTTTTTAATACAAGTGCCCAAGATGAGGGCTATGCACTGGAGAGGAAAAACTTACATTTAAGTGAAAAAGAACATCTCTTTTGCTCCAAGAAATCCAAAGGATAGTTAAATTCCAACCTTAATATTAGTTGACATCAGTGTCAACTTGAAGATGCATGAACTTCAACTCCCAGAGCATATGATGGCTAGAGAATTCTGTGAATTGAAGTTCAAACTACATCTGGACTAAATTTCTATTTTTAAAAAATCCCTTTAAAAATGCCTTAAAGCAGGGATGTTCAACCTTGGCAACGTTAAGACTTGTGGCCAGTCATGCTGTCTGGGGAATTCTGAGATTTGAAATTCTTAAAGTTGCCAAAGTTGGACACCACTGCCTTAGAAGCTCTTGTTTCAAAGAATATCCTAATCTTCAATACTTTCAAATATCCATTCCATGGTTCGTTTAGAATCTTTCCTTTCTCAGTAGGGAGACTGAAATGCAGACTTAATGAGGATAAAAATACAGCTCCCCCACGACATGCAAAAATATATGTTGCTTGTTATTTTAACAACACCATTTGTCACTAGAGCGCATACCAGATGCAGTATTGAGTGGGGAGTAGCATGATATTTATGATGATAAAAACCACTTTTTTTTTCATGGCTCTGTTCCTGTCTTCTGTTTTTATACTTTGGAATTAACTTCCAGGAGCTACTCTTGTAGTTTAAGAATATGTCTATAGATAATTAAGAATAATGCATATATATTGTACCTTGGGACCCCAGGAGACATGGAAATTACTGAGGTGACTTCCCTATCTCTTTGCCTAACATTTCTTCTTCTTTAGCTTTATGTTTCTATAGCTTTAAAAAAAAATCTAATAATAATAATGATGAGGATGAGAATTATGTTTCTATTTATTAATTTAATTGCTTTTTAGTTTTGTTGTACACTGCCCAGGGTCACTTACTTGTTATATAAATTTGGTAAATAAATAAGTATTTATAACAGGTTCTGTCCTCTTTTGTCTGAAACTAAAGGGGTCCCCAACCTTTCCAGCTTTGTGGACTCAGTGGCGGGGGGAGGAGATGGTTTCATGCATTAATTCCCACATGCGCAAATGGAGCTTTGTGCACTCGTCCATGTTGCGTATGGACTTTCTTCCGCCTTGTTCCATAAACGGAACAATCCACTGCTTGTGCGGCCCAGTTTCCAACGGGCTGCGGACTAGGGGTTGGAGACCCCTGGTCTGAAATATGAAGCTGATGTGGGATGATTTGAAATGAGTTTACATAGTACCGATAACACACAATCTGGTCTGGTCTACTTAGGAGCCTCAATGATCCTTGTTTTGGATTCAGTGACTGATAGATCTGCTCTTAGATCAGTAGAGATCTGGATCGCTGATTGTCTAGACTCTAAGACAAGGTCTTAGAGGCTAGACAAATTTGAGGGCTGAAGAGAGGATTGATTCATTGAGCAAATTTTTAAAAAATGCTCCAGTCAAATTACTGTGGAAGGTATATGTGTAGTCTATGACTTATGACCAATCACTTTGTGAAGTTACAATGGACTCGGTGATGGGATTCAAATTTTTTTTACTACCGGTTCTGTGGGCGTGGCTTGGTTAGCGGGCGTGGCAGGGAAAGGATACTTAAAATCTCCATCCCCACCCCACTCCAGGGGAAGGTTACTGTAAAATCTCCATTCCCACCCCACTCCAGGGAAAGGTTACTACAAAATCCCCATTCCCACCACACTCCAGGGGAAGGTTACTGCAAAATCCCCATTTCCTTCCGATCAGCTGGGACTCGGGAGGCAGAGAATAGATGGGGGCAAGGCCAGTCAGAGGTGGTTTTTACTGGTTCTCCGAACTACTCAAAATTTCCGCTACCGGTTCTCCAGAACTGGTCAGAACCTGCTAAACACCATCTCTGATGGACTCCCTGCTCAAAAGTTACTTATGACCTGGTTTTGAAGTTATGGCCACTGCAGCACCTCCCACTGTCATTTGCCCTTATTAGCAGCTACAACCTTCCTGCCTGTCTCCCTCCCACAAACACCCCACTGGATCCCCATAGGCCTTGCGTCTGCTTCCCACTAAGCCCTTTTTCTTATCTTCTACATGCATTCTCTCTGCATACACTTAATATATTAATGTCTGTAATTAACTATGAGGTATCGTTGACTAATGGGCTGCATTACGAAGTTTGTTGGCTCTGCAGTTTAGCATGGAAATAGAATTATTAGTTTCATTTTACCAGCTTTATGAAGTAATAAAGTTCTTTCCTTCTAATTCAAAGCTTCATTGTGCTCTTTTGTATTTGTTGCTTCTGTAAATATAACACCATCATGCGGCATAATAACATCACTATTTCTTGGCAATCTGAATTATTGTTGCTTGCTTATTAATGTATTTATGCATTTTAATAATTTGTATCCCATTGTTACAATATCAGTGGAAAATGCAAGATTCAAATTTAAATTTTGGAATTGTGAGCTGCTCAGAGTTATTTGCTGAGATGGGCAACTACAGAAATCGAATCAAATCAATCAATCAATCATACTAGACCACCCATTGTCATTTCAGAGATATTTCCTTATCTAAACAGAGATGGAATGACCATCTCAAGCAGTGGTGGGTTGCCCCCGGTTCACACCGGTTCTATAGAACCAATAGTAAAACTGGCAGGAGGCTCCGCCCACCAAGCCTGATGTCATCAAAACGCTTCTGCGCATGCGCGGCCCCGTTGCGAACCGGTAGTAAAGGTAAGTAGAACCCACCCCTTATCTCAAGCAAAAAAGCAGTGGGAACAGAAGCAACTCAGGAAAATATAGGGGGGAAAACTGTGTTCATTTTCCCAAATATTTTAACCACTTTTCTAATCATTTTCAAAACATTTGAAGCCTCAGACAATAGTAAATTGTTAATTGCAATTTATATTCATTCATTCTGCTCAGAAACAGAGAATCTTATATAACTGAAGAAAAAAGAGGAGAGGCGTGTTAAAGGAAAAAAAGACTTTATGCTAAAATGGTAATGATGCATATAAGGGAAGGGGAAAACAGATTTTGTTCACAAATGATTTAAGTTGGTTTCTTTGGGAGTTTATTTCCTCTTGAATAAATCTCATAGAATCCAGTGAGAACCAGATCAAAGGGATAGAAGGTTGCGAATTAATCATTAGCAAACAGAGGTTTGCAAATTTATTTCTCAATCCAGAAATTAAGCTTCTTTTTGATATTAAAAGAAATATTGAGATTGATTTAGAATTGACACCAAGAATACACATATAAAAGTCCATCAGTATTTTGCCATAAATTATTTTAGTTTTAGTTTAGCTCAGTTATTTTTTTCAGTAACTCTATGTATTACTTTCCAGTACTTTTGATTTTTTTTTAAAGTTTATTCTTTATCCCAACAGAATCACAACCAACATTTATTGTTATGTGATTTATCTATTTTTGCACTGATGGAACAACAATATAACATCTGAAAAATATTTAGTACCTGTTTTTTCTTAAATCATATCTTGAAATAAATTTGGTTGCCTAAAGTCTTTTTTAGCTTCTAATATTGGGGGAGGGATGAATTGGATGCGTGAAAAAGATAATCATTTGTATATAAACAAACACTTGAAATTATACCCATGTGCAAATGTGGTGTGGCTTTGATTGGCTTTCTCCTGTGTTCAGGTAGCTCTCGAGTTACAACTGGTTGCTCAGTAACTGCTCAAAATTCAACCAACCTGAAAGGGGACTTATTACTGTACCGAAATTCAAAGTTCCAATGGTTGAAACTCTCCACAATCGTGTAGCCAAACTTTGGGTGTTAAATAACGCAGCTGCATTTACAGCCATGTTCACCATCTCCCAATGATGTGTGATTCGTGTTTTATGACAGTTTTACTGAAAACTGGCACTTCTGTTTTTTAGCAAAACTGTGTCCATAGTCAATAAGTAAACTATTGGTTCCCTTAAATTTCAAGCCTAGAAAATGGATTTCTAATGAATATTTATTTATTTATTTATTTATTTATTTATTTATTTATTTTATTTTATTTATTGGTTCAATTTATATGCTGCCCTTCTCCGGAGACTCAGGGCGGTTTGCAATGCATTAAGCAATAGCCTTCATACTTTTGTATATATCTGCTTAGTAGGGCTTTTGGCCCCCCCTAAGCGGTGTTCTTTTTTATACAAAGTCAGCTTATTGCCCCCACTATCCGGGTCCTCATTTTACCTACCTCAGAAGGATGGAAGGCTGACTCAACCTTGAGCCTGGTGAGATTCGAACTCGCAGTAATTGCAGGCAGCTGGCAGCTAAGTGCTACTTACAGCGCTTTAGTCTGCTGCTTCATCAAGACTATTTGCTTGAACAAAATATTTGAAAATCATTTATATTAATCCAGCTAAAATATTGTCCCTTTGGTTCAACCTTCTACCTTGATATCCATTCATATACTCTGAACTAACAGGTGCCCTTCAAATTTATTTGTTGTGAAACCTGAGTCATGAACACAGCCACTTCATCTAACAACAGGACACCCTGCCTAAACTAGATGGCTGAAAGTCTTAAGAGCATTTGAAGAGATAGGTTAAAACAGTAATAGAAGTAACAACTCCTTTTCTTGATCCCGAAAAGCCAGTTGTTATAATTTAGCAGCAACGAAGCTTACTTCAGGCTTAGTGGCAAGAGATACAACAATTCAGTTCCTGGATTAAGAACATTTGGAAAAATTCACAGCTGGACTCATTTATTTTGCAGCTAAGAAGCATAGAACCTTTTGATAAAAGCCCAAACCTATTAGATGTATTTCCTAGCAAAATCCATCTACATTCCTAGAACTGCAGACCAGAAGGTATTTTGGATTCTTTCTTTTCCTCTAGCAGAATTTTTCCCCATTTGAATAGTTATAAATGGAACGTATCATTCTTTATACTCTTGGTAAAACTACGAACAAGACTGCTTGTTTGAATGTTATTAGTCTTATGGGGGAAAGTCTAGAAGAAAAAGATGAATAAAAATCTGTTTTAAAAAGTAGGCAAGTACATTTGTTATGCAGAGAAATATTCTCTAGAAATCCATCAAGATAAAAAATGCTGAATAGGTTTCTCCATCAAATGAACTCACCTTTAATTTATAAACCATTTTTTTTTTCTTTTACTCTGGTTTATACAGGTAGTCCTCTACTTACAATAACAATTAGCACCAGAACTTCTCTTGCTAGGCAAGGTAGTCGTTAAGTGCGTAAAGCCCAATTTTGCATTTTGCCACGGTTGTTAAGCAAATCATTGCAGTTGTTAAATAATTAAACAAAACCAGCTTCCTCTATTGAATTTGCCTCTCAAAAGCCATCTGGGAAGCTTACAAATTGCGATCGCATGACCCTGGGATACTGCAACCATCATAAATACTAGTTGCCAAGTGCCCAAATTTTGTTCACATGACCTTGTGGAGTCTAGCATGGTCATAAATGCATGGACTGATTGACAAGGTTGTTGTAACTTCTACTGATTGATAAACAAATAGTTGTAAGTCAAGGACTTCTTGTCGTTGATTAGCTGGGTCTAGAATGTATTGAATCTGTCTCAAAATAACCCATAGTTTCTCAACCTTAGCAACTTCAAGATGTGTGCAACCTTCAACTCCAGAATTTCCCAGCCTGCTCATGCTAACAGGAATTCTGAGTGTTGACATTTACCCAACTTAAAATTGCTAAGGTTGTGAAACATTAAAATAACACTTCAAAGTCCATCTATTCCTCCTCCTATCAACCTGATCCTTTTCCAATATATCTCAGTCACCTTGTACTTTACAAATCTCTGCCAACATATTTCAGTTTCACTGGTTGCATCCCATTCCTTCCCAAATGCAGTGCAGGTGGACCTGCTATCTTGTCAACTTCTTACATCCCTAATTTCTTAACTATCAACTTTGGCATAATGGTAAAACCTTTGAACCTTTTTTTGTTTGTTTGTTTTTAACTGCCTAGAGAAATGTGTGTTCTTGACTTGCAGATGTGCCTTCTTTTTTTTCCTGGTGTGGCTTAAGGGAAGATACTCACGAGATCTTCAGCTATCATGGCCCCTTTGCCCCCATCACTGGTGGCTGCCATTTTATTCTAGAAGGCTTCCTGACCATTCCCCCCCCCCCCCAAGCATTAGACCTGAGAAATCACTTTGCCTGACAGTTATAAATCTAATTGGGAATCACACCAACCCACTGCTAACCCTAGCTGGATTAATATGAATGAGAGGATAAAGAAAAATGACTCCAATTCTTTTTTCCTGAATTGACATCCTTTCTCAAAGCCCATGTACTCTGCTTTAGGCCAACATCACTAAATCAACTGTAAGAAAGATGATAACTACATGTAGCCTAATCTGCGATAAATTTATCAAACTATATTTTTCAAATAAAAAAATTGAACATCTCCTAAATGTGAATATTCATTTATTTATTATTAAATATATTGGCCATCTCATGGTTTGAGGCAACTCTGAGTGGCTTATCTCTGATATTTTTGAAGCGGTGGTGGCGCAGTGGCTAAAATGCAGTATTGCAAGCTAATTCTGCTGACTGCCAGCAGTTCCATCCTGACAAACTCAAGGTTGACTCAGCCTTCCATCTTTCTGAGGTTGGTAAAATGAGGACCCAGATTGTTGGGGGAGCAAGATGCTGATTCTGTAAACCACTTAGAAAGGGCTGTAAAGCACCACAAAGTGTATATAAATCTCAATTGCTATTGCAATTTATTTCATTTTTGCTGAAAACTGGTGTCGGAAATAAATTTCTGGCAAAAATGTCCCATAATGAAGAATGGGTCTATCAAACAACCATTGTTGTTAATGATTAAAAAAAGGTTGTGAAATCGAGTAGGGTCATGCAATGATCACCTTTAAACTATCGCAACCTTTCAACCATAACCGGCAGACTCTATTATAGTTGTAAGTCAAGGATTTCCTGATTGTGCAATACATATTTCAGAGAATGGCAATAGCATTTAGACTTACATACCACTTCACAGTACTTTACAGCCCTCTCTAAGTGGTTTAAAGAGCCAGCATCTTGCCCCCAACAATCTGGGTCCTCTTTTTACTGACCTCGGAAGGATGGAAGACTGAGTCAACCTTGAGCTGGTCAGGATCGAACTGCCAAATTGCAGCCAGCGGGCAGGCAGCAGAAATAGCCTGCAGTACTGCATTCTAACCACTGCGCCACCACGGCTCCTAATAGTTTGTTTGGGGTTGTGCAGCTGTATTTTTTGACTCCAACAAGTAAGTTCTTCATCTTTTCAGGATAAAGCCAGTAGTTGCCAATAGCTCTTAAAAAGACAAGAGAATACCAAATATAAAATTGTGTATTTTATTGTTAATTTTGTCCCTGTTGTTTGTAATTGTTTAATTGATGTTTTAATCATACTCTGTAAATCACCTAGAATCATTTGAGGAACATGTACTATAAATTGATAGATAGGTAAATGCAGACTGAATTTATTACAGACATGTAGTCTCAAAAACTACAAGGGGCCCATTGCTTGTTTTCCTTTTCATGGGGAACTATCCATTTTAAGATAATCTTTTTATCTGTACTTTTTGCTGTTGTCATATAAAAGAACTTTATCTTCCGATTGCATTGATTCATTCTGTGCTATTCTCAAATATAATAATTTAATACGTTTTACAAAATGTACAAGTAAAAACTTAACATAAACTAACAATCAGAAAGAAAGAGTAATAGAAGAAAGAGAGAAATAGAGGTGCAAAAAGATAAAAAGAAAAAGAAGAAAACAAAAATATATGCAAAGAATGACTCCTGACTTTCTTCCAAATATATAAGAAACACTTTGTTTAATACTATAATACAGGGTCCATTTTCGGAGGGCAGGGGGGAAGGTTTGCCATTCTCAGTTGCTCTCAGACTATGCCAATGTGTAATTCATAGTACCATAACTATTCTGCTCTTTTTTTTAAATGGGCAAAAATGTTTCTTTCTTCTGAAAATATGAGGACAAAAAATATTTTTAAGCAGAGAATCTTGGATTTTTAGTATTCCTCATAATTTTTTATTGGGGAATAAACTATCATTAAATATAAATGTATTTGCAGCTCAAAATATTCTTTTAATGTGAAAAGCAGCTTGGGATGGAGATGCAGCCTTAATTCTTTTTATGCTGTTTCCTCTTTCTAAAATCTGTCCAACTACTGTCATTTTTGTGAAATATACACACCTGTGTGCATGGTCTCAGTAATAGAACAGAACAGAATAGAATAGAATAATCGGAAGGTACCTTGGAGGTCTTCTAGTCCAATCCACTTAGGCAGAAAACCCCATACCATTTTAGACAAATGGTCATCCAATCTCTTATCCAATCTCTTCTTAAAAACTTCCAGTGTTAGAGCATTTACAACTTCTGGAGGCAAATTGTTCCATGGATTAATTGTTCTAGCTGTCAGGAAATGTCTCCTTAGTTCTAGGTTGCTTCTCTCCTTGATTAGCTTCTTGTCCTACCATCAGGTGCTTTGGAGAATAGCTTGGCTCTCTCTTCTTTGTGGCAGCCCCTGAGATATCTGAAACATTACTATCATGTTACCCCAGGGGTGAAATGCTCCTGGTTCGGACCAGATCGCCCGATGGAGGCGGGTGGTTCGGAGAACCGGTGGCAAAAATCCCTGCCCTCACCCCCCATGCCCAACTGAGCCAAGCAATCATCAGAGGCTTTTTAAAATTATTTTTAAAAGCATTTTTTCTACAACTTCTTCGACCGAAAAAATGCTTTTAAAAGTAAAAAAAAAATGCCTCTGATGATCACGCAGCTCAGCTGGGATCGTCAGAGGCTTTTAAAAGCATTTTTTAACAACCTCTTCGGGTGAAGAGGTTGTAGAAAAAATGATTTTAAAAGTTAAAAAAAAAAAGTTGGCCACACCACCCAGTCACATTACCCCACCATCACCAAGCCACACCCACAGAACCAGTAGTAACAAATTTTACATTTCACCACGGTGTTACCCCTAGATCTTCTTTTCATCAAACTAGACATACCCAATTCCAGCAACCGTTGTTTATATGTTTTAGCCTCCAGTCCCCTAATCATCTTTGTTGCTCTTTTCTGCACACTTTCTAGAGTCTCAACACCTTTTTTACATCGTAGCAACCAAAACTGAATGCAGTATTTCAAGTGTGGCCTTACCAAGGCATTATAAAGTGGTATTAACACTTCACGTGATCTTGATTCTATCCCTCTGTTTATGCAGCCTAGAACTGTGTTGGCTTTTTTGGCAACTGCAGCACACGGCTGGCTCATAGTTAAATGATTGTTCACTAGGATTCCAAGATCCCTCTCACAGTTACTACTATTGAACAAGGTACCACATATACTGTACCTGTGCATTTTGTTTTTCTTACCTAAATGTAGAGTATTATCACCTCATAGTCCTTCTTCCAGAAGATTTGATTCTGTAAGTCTGCATTAAGAACTATGAAAAAGAGCTAACTAATTTCATCTCAATCATTTATATGGGGATTGAATTTTTTTTAGTCAATGAACCTTTAGTAAACAATCAAGTCTTTCTTCTCTTGAGGCAATTTTACTCTTTCTCCAAAAAAATTCTCCAAAATCTTCTTGTACTCTTCTTGAAAATGTTTCTCTCAAACTGAGCAATCTCTAAGAAATGAAAATTTCAGTTCCCAGAATTCTTCAGCCAGCATAGCTTGAGGTCTGTGACAACTCACCACAACCAACTTGCTGTTGCCAATTCGCTGCAGGACAAGAGTTGCATTTCTTAATATCAAAGAAATGGTGGAATAGAATCATTAAAGAAAGGATGCAAAAGCAGGAATGAATGAAATGTGAATGACAAAAATTAAAATATTTTTAAAAATATTTTAAATAATTAAATTGTACTGTTGAATTGTCCTGTGGCAAGTTGGCCATGGCCAAGGCAAGTTGTCCCATTCTGTATAGCTTGGGCCTGAGAATTCTTAGTCCACATGTATGGATGATATATACATTTCCCAGGCTGGGAAAGACTACTCTAAATACTAAAAAGCCTGTAAAGAAAGGATAGCTTCTAGTATCAAGTGGCAATGAATAGTAGATAGTTTATTGAGTCCCATCATACTGCTTGGCATTGACATTATCAACAATATATGTATTTTTACCACCTTGACTTAGTTACAAAAAGGAAGGAAGGAAGGAAGGAAGGGAAGGGAAGGGAAGGGAAGGAAGGAAGGAAGGAAGGAAGGAAGGAAGGAAGGAAGGAAATATCCTGAAATACTTGCTTGATGAGTTACTCAGTTCAAGAAATCTGCTAAGTTCAAGAAATCTGCTAAGATCTTAATACAGAAGTCTTGGAAAGTCAGAAACCTGTTAATGAATCACAGTGTTTAGTATAAGAGGAAGAAGTGTTAAAAAAAGGCATGTAGGCAGAGTAATTACATTAGCTAAGTTTAATACAAATTAAATTAAAAGAGCCTTGGATAGTACAGTGGTCTAAAGCACCCTGTTATTAACCCCAGCTGCCTGCAATTATTGCAGGTTCGAATCTCACCAAGGCTCAAGGTTGACTCAGCCTTCCATCCTTTCTAAGGTAGGTAAATTGAGGACCCAGTTTGTGGGGGCAATAAGCTGACTTTGTATAAATATACAAAAGTATGAAGGCTATCGCTTAGCGCATTGTAAGCCGCCCTGAGTCTCCGGAGAAGGGCGGCATATAAATCAAATTTAAAAAAAAAAATACAAATGACATTAAATCAAAATGTTGTTTTTCTGGATATCACTGTTACTGTTTGGAGGTATGGAGAGTCTCAGTCATCTAGGTCACGATTATCCCAAAGATGCTTTTTCCAAAAGGCAAGTTGGACTTCGTTGAAGACTACCTCTGGCTGGTCCCAGAGTGGGGTGGGAACGGAGATTTTGCAATATCCTTCCCCTGCCATGCTCACCAAGCTACGCCCACCAAGCAACACCCACAGAATCGGTAGTAAAAAAATTTGGATTTCACCACTGGGCCAATGAATATGTTGCACTGATGTTCATACAAGCAAAATACAAGAATCAGCACATCCAGCCTGTAGATTATGCATCTTCATAGCATATATGGTGGCCACTGACAACAATGTTTGTCTTTTGATACTTCTCATAGTTGCTGTCCTGCTAGATGTAATGATTGTCTTGACTACCCTGTTTCCCCAAAAATAAGACCCTGTCTTATATTTTTTTGGACCCAGAAATAAGCGCTTGGCCTTATTGCCATGCGCTCAAAAGCCCGATCAGGGAATTTCTTATTTTGGGGGAAACAGGGTAGCTGATATTGACTTGAAAGTCTTTACTAGCTTCATTTACCAACTTAATTTTATTTTAAGAACTATTTGAATTGGGTATTTTCATTATTTCCTCAGTTCAAAATTCTACATTTGGAATGCTAATTCTGAACAGGGTGGACATTTTTAAT
>WNWU01013631.1:9702670-9781663 GCA_012654045.1 Ptyas mucosa | reverse complement strand
GGAGAATAGAATAGAATAGAATAGAATAGAATAGAATAGAATAGAATAGAATAGAATAGAATAGAATAGAATAGAATTTTTTATTGGCCAAGTGTGATTGGACACACAAGGAATTTGTCTTGGTGCTTATGCTCTCAGTGTACATAAAAGAAAAGATACGTTCATCAAGAATCATCAAGAATCATAAGGTACAAACATTTCAAAAAGGCCAGGAGAGCAGGGACCCATCTCACTTCTGGATGGAGAATGTTTCACAGGATAGGAGTAACGAGAGAAAGCTGAACTTATGTAATTGATGGGATCCACAGCATACTTTCCCTGCTTGACTAAGTGGGATGTTCTAATGTAATTGAGCAAAGACAGCTCTGCAGGTAACCTGGCCACCTGACATGTGGGGATTTGAAGGTTCTAACCAACCAGACCAGAAACATCTGTGCTGGAGAGATCAAAAATGTCAAGTAGGTAAAATGACTATGCAATCAGAGCTGCAATCTTTATTCTTTTTTTAATTCCCTCTATGGATACCCTGTGAGGAACCATCAGCCCCTCAGGAAGGACTGCTATAATATCTTCCCAAGTTTTCTTCTTGAGCAGAAGCTGAGAAAGTAGTTCTCAGTAGAAGACCAATAGGAGCTTCATTGGACAGCCCCTATATGTGGAACTTTCAATGATTCTTCAGACTTTCTTCAGAATGTTACTCTGATTTTCCAGCCAAGTCTTTTCTCACCTATTCAGTTTTCCATAATTATGAAATATTTTGAATTAAGATTTCCTAAAAAGGTGGGCTGTTTATAAATTCTGAAATGAGACTGCTTGAGGTAGATCTTCTGATTTGATTTATTGACCTGATTTGGTCTCTGCCTATTAACTGACATGGTTTTGGTGACCCACTGTCCATTTTATATAGTAGTCTGGGAGGTAACCTGATGAATAAAAGAATTGTGAATTATGAAATCACTAATTTCAAAAACGATGACTAATTCTTTATGTTTCTCTGTATATAGTGTTTTCATTTTTCTTTTAAAAAGTACAAGTTTCTCCATCAGTTTTGAGTTTTTGTTTTCAAAACCCACACAGACATAATTTACATTACACTTCCTAATTATTTTATTACCTTGAATTTAGTTACGTCCCTTGTAATTTCTGGTTTTGTTTATGCAGTCACATGGAATTTCTCTTATTAAATCCTACTACTAATTTTCCATACCTGATATGTTGACTTTATTGAACTGGAAATTAATAGGGTGAACCCTACTGGATTATGTAGATGGAATGGATGGAATGCCTTTCCTTCAGATCAAAATTGGTGTTTATAGACTGAAAAAAACCAACCCTTTTGATCTGCATTCAATGATTGAATATAGTTTTAAAAAAACACAACAGATAATAGATGGTAACTCTGTCTCCAATCCATTTGATTGCTGTGGTTGTCGTTAAATTGTGTCTGACTCTTCGTAACCCCATGGATCATACCCTCCCCCATTCTCCTCTGATTCTCAGAGTTTGCCCAAATGTTTGTTGCATTTGTATCTATCCATCTCATCCTTTGCTGTCCCCATCTCTTGTTGACAGCAGTCCCAAGTTCAAAGGGGTTGCATAAAATTATATGCATTGATTTGATGAATGTTGCTTATTCATTTTAATTCACTGGAAGATAGGCAACATGAATAAATTAAAGAAAGAGTTTAAATAACACCTTTTTTTCAAGTTAGAGATGATTTCTCAAAAATGCCAGACTATTATTTAGAAATGCAATTAATGATGAGCACCGACATTCAAATTTAGAATAAATTTGCAATGTGTCAGTTTGAGGAGTGGAGAAGAGGTAGGCCTAGTACATAAGAACTTCAGAACTTAGCTTCAGGAATGGTTGTGAGTGGTAGGTTTATTAGTCTTTACCCCAGCTAATATTCCTCCCAAATTGAAAGGTGTATTCTAGAGCAAGGGTGTCAAATTCGATTTCATTGAGGGCTGCATCAAGGTTGTGTTTGACCTTGGGGGGTCAGGCATGGCCAGCTCGACGTCACTCAAGTCAGGGGCGATTGTGGTGTCCCGAGCTTTCTGCAACCCTCTGCCAGCAAAAAAGGAGCTAGGGAAGGCCGCCTGCGGCCCTCCTGAACTCTGTTTTCACTGGCAGAGGCACTGCAGGCCAGTCCTTTGCTGTTTCCAGGGTGTCCCAGTGGGCCAGATCTAAGCACCCCACAGGCCAGATCTAAGCACCCCACAGGCCAGATCTGGCCCCTGGGCCTTGAGTTTGATGCCCCTGTTCTAAAGTATAATGCATGTGGTATTATCATAGTCTTGGATCTCAACATTTCCTAATTCCCATGTCAAACATAGGCCTATTTAAAATCATAATCTGTTCAACATTTAAGAATCCAGAGATTCTTAGATCATTGTCCTTCACATGTAGACATAATTTATTTGAAGAGCTGAGGGAGGAAAAGAAGGGTGTGCACAAAGCGAACAGAATTTGCAAATGGTTGGTAAGGGAACTGAGTGTATAGAATCAACAATATGAATCATACAGTTTAAAATAAGACACCACAATATATTCTCTTCCAGTAGAAGAGAATATCAATAGTTTAGGGTTAGCATTAGCGTTAAGAACTGTGCAGTCCTTGGTGCTCTCTGTCAGTCTTTGGCTGCTTACTTGGAGACATTTTATTACCTAACTAGGTCACATCATCAGTGCTGTGAGAAACAACATCTGCAAGAAAACAATCAAGCTCAGAGTTCACC
Organism: Ptyas mucosa; assembly: GCA_012654045.1. NCBI lineage: Eukaryota > Metazoa > Chordata > Lepidosauria > Squamata > Colubridae > Ptyas > Ptyas mucosa. The sequence goes on along the minus strand of WNWU01013631.1, from coordinate 9,778,921 downwards.
AAGAATTTCACAAAACTATCTGTGTTAATCTAAACCTAAAATGCTTACGGGAAACTTTATAATAAATTTCAGGAAAGTATTGGGGCAGAATTCTTCTTGAAAATTCCCCTGGTCGTGTTTCACAGTTTTGCTGATGATGCTTTCCAGACCTTGCTTTTCACTTCTCACAAAATTCCCAAAAACATGAGGCTGAAGAGTGACTTGACAGTACAATATGGTGATTTAGCATCCTCTAATATCATGGGGGATACAGTAGATGATTTCAGCTTGTACGCTAGGAAATTATAGGAGGAAAAATGTGTTATTCGACTGGCATGTTCATCACCAACTTTAATCCTTTCATATCCATTTCTTTTGCAGCAGGAGAAATAGTTGCCAAAACTGGGATTGTGAAATGGAGCCTTGGTCTTTGTGTTACAAATACCTTTCTGTACTCTGGTTGGGCTTTGGAGATGGTTGTTTTAATGTGCAGCTTAAGGTGACAATTATAACATTAGTACTAAGAGTCTCATTGAGATTCAGGTGTCACCCATACTTTGAAGGACTCTGGTGAAATAATGATGTAAAATTATTCAACTGGAGAAATTCATTCTGAGAAATGTTCCTCAGGTAATATGCAAACATAGGTATGTAAGATCCCATAAGAGGCAATAACATATTTGATGGTTCACTGGCTGAAATAGTTATGTGTCTTCGGTACCGTTATTTTGCATCTTCCTATTTTCACTAGGTTTTCATTTCATAAAATGAGAGGGAGGTGAGAAGGTCTAACATGATGTGTCGTTTAGCTCATTAGTCTGCCTCAAAGTCTTAAAAGAGTGAACATTGTATAATTTCACCCTTGCTAGTTTGATTTTACTGCAGTTGAGAAACAGGTGACTTGCTGTTCAATGTCCTCTAACCTTTTGTAGCATCTATTATGTTCATTGTTTAATAGTAATTGCCAGCTCAGATTGTACCATAGCAATGTACATTTACATTGAAAGGTATGTAGGAAAGATCGTAGGAGTATCTGACATCATATAGATGAGAATACATACTTTCTTGGCGGCATGACAACACTACTATCATTGGGTCAAAAATGCCCAGAATCAGATCTCTTTGAGCATCAGATCTTTAAAATATTGCAAGATGCAGCTACTTACTGTATGTATCAGTCCTTCAAGGAAACACTCCAAAAAGCATTGCAACTCTACTTAATGTGATATAATAAGAGATTTATAATCTAGAAAATGGGAAGTATAAAGTATACAGAAGACAAAGAAATGGATCATCTAACAAATTAACCCAAACTCAAGACACAAAGGACCAGGCTCAAATTATGTTATTTTGGGCACATTAGGCAAAAATCTAGTTCTCTGCAGAAGGCTGTAATGGTGAGCAAGATAGGAAGAAAGATAAGATGATGATCAGGAGTAAGATGGATGGACTGAATTACAGCAGCAATGGGTGCCGCCTTGGAAGATCTGAAGAATCAGGTTGGAGATAAATTGTCCTGCAAAAAAAATCTTATACTGATTTTTAATTGTCCTTAAAAATCAATACTGATTGGATGGAATCCATCATCATCATCTCAGCATCGAAATTCTCTGATGTATCATAGAAATAACGATAGAAATTCTTGAGGGAGATGAGAGGTTCAAAAATGTGAAATATAAATAAATAAGTATAAATAAAAAGGAAACTTAAAAACCTGACAGAGCTTATTTGTCCCTCTCTTATATCGAAGAGAATCAAGACAGCAATAGCACTTAGACTTATATACTGCTTCACAGTGCTCTCCAGCGTTTTTTAAGTGGTTTACAGAGTCAGCATATTGCTCCCAACAATCTGGGTCCTCATTTTACCAACCTCGGAAGGCTGGAAGGCTGAGTCAACCTTGAGTGGTGAGATTCAATCTGCCAAATTGCTGGCAGCCGGTGATCAGCAGAAGTAGCCTGCAGTACTGCACTCTAACCACTGCACCACCATGGCTCTGTTGGGCAATGTTGAGTTTCTTCCTTATCCTCTACTCTCTTTCAGGGCCAAGCTGATATCTACATAACCTCTCCTACAGTCCTCCTTCAAGATTGTTTCTCTTGTATGTTAAATGTATATGGAACATGCCCTGATTAATAACATTTCTATATGTATCTACCTTTCACCTAGTCACCTCTTTCCATGATATATCTTCCACTTGCAGTCCAGCATTTAATTCATATTAGGACTCTTGATTGCTCAGAATGTATTATTCAGTTCAAGCTACATAATTAATATACCAATGTCCTATATCTGTGATGGCGAACCTATGGCACGGGTGCCATGGGTGGCACGCAGAGCCATACCGGTGGGCACACAAGCTCAGCTCCCGGCCAGCTGATTTTCAGGCCTTCTGGGCCCACTGGAAGTAGGCAAATAGGCTGTTTTCGGCCTTCAGAGTGCCTCCAGTGGCGGGGAAGGCTGTTTTCACCCTCCCAAGCTCCTAGAAAGGCTCTGGAGCCTGGGGAGAGAGAAAAATGGGACTACCGGGCCCACCGTGCCATCGCATGCCAGGAGCAGGGGTAGCAGGGGGGGTCATGCACACATGCGCAGGGCATATAGAATTATGTGTGGGCACGCATGCGCGTGAACCCCCCTTCCTCCTCCCCACTCCTGGGACGCAATGGCAAAAAGGTTAGCCATTACTGTCCTATATTGTATTATCCACATATCTCGTAGACACTAAATAAAAAATAAAAGTTCAAGCGACCACCTATTTGTGGCTGGATTTGTAATGACTAGTTTCATTAATACCGGCAGATTTTGCAATGGCAGTCAAGTGATATTTATGAACAGTAGTGTCCTCTTTGGTGACTCAAAGTTAGGTATTCCTTGAACATGTATTTGCACATCACTGTTTTTGAGTCATACCATCTGACAGAATTTGAAGCATAATATAGCTGATATTTTAATCTCTAAAAGGTGGACTAAAATCAGTGGTGAAATCCAATTTTTTTTTCTACCAGTTCTATGGGCGTGGCTTGGTGGGCATAGTGTAGCTTGGTGGGCATGGCAGGGAAAGGATACTGCAAAATCTCCATTTCCACCCCATTCCAGGGGAAGGATATTGCAAAATCTCCATTCCCACCCCACTGTGGGGCCAGACAGAGGTGGCATTTGCTGGTTCTCCGAACTACTCAAAATTTCCGCTACCGGTTCTCCAGAACCTATCAGAATCTGCTGGATTTCACCCCTGACTAAAATATATATTTCTTCATTTTTAACTGGATGGTTTTTGTGTGCTTTTCCTGTTTAAGGTTGCAATGCATTTATTGCAACCAGAACTTCACTTATTCCACATAACAAAGATAAACCTATTTTTAAGAGGAACCCGGATGTTACCGTAAAACATACAGATTTAACAATACAAAGTTAAATCTGGAGGCACAATATAATAAATAAGCGAGTCTGCAGCCCTGATATATCAACACCTTGTACTTTTCAGTAAACTTCTCATTTTCAGCATTTTTAGAAACAAATGGGTCAGTGAACATCTGATAATTGTTCATGGATACAAAGAAGATATTAAGCGACCTATGAAATGTTATTTCACAGTAGTTACAGCAAAAACCACTAATTTGTTTATGTGCATGATTTCAGTTAGCCTGTTCACCTATATTATAATGTGTATATGAAAAAAATAATATCCTATTGTGAATTTGGCAAAGAATGAATATTTCCTGGGACCCCAAATAAGACATACCCCTCCCAAAATGCTCTTTTAAAAAATAAATAACATGGTGATAGATTGCTTCTGAGTGCTAGGCATACCTTCTAATACAGGAATGTTTTGGGATTTTTTTATAAACATCATTCAATTTTGTTCTGCATTCCTAACACACTCTAGAATTTCCAAGCCAAATCCAAAATGTTTGGGGATTTGCAAGGCTACCAACTTTAGTAAAGGATCAAATAATGATCTGATGAAAACGAGCAAACTTCTCTTTTCATTTTGTTGAATGAAAGATCCTTTTTCCTCTGATAACGAATTTAGAATGATAAATCCAGGTAAAATCAAAGTGTGCAGCATTTCTCTTTATTGACATTTTGATCTGAAGCCTCAGATCCAAACTTACAGTGCCGTTACGATGCCACGAGATGTCACTATGGTATTGTTGGCCCAGCTAGTGGTATTTATGGCCAAAATTAAGCTATTGTCCATTATCTTAAAAGCTATCCATAACAACAGTTTATAATTTCTTTAAATGAACAAGTATTATTGGCTTTTTATCTTTCTAAAGCGATAACGGCGGTTTTAAGAGGCCCCTGCAAGGAATGAAATTGCTTTTGAACGTAGGCTCAGCTTATAGGAGATTGAGCGACCATCTTTATTCTGTGATCAATTGAAGATGGTGAGACTACATCTGCCTTCTGAATTAGGGGCTCTCCAATTATGTGGAATTATCCCAAAATCCTCAATGGTGGCCATGCCTGAACTTCCAAGAATGTATACAAGGGAGTTGAGGGTGGGGAAGTCAACAACCATAACATAGAGGTAGTCTTTGACTTACAACCATTCGTTTAATGACCATTCAAAATTACAGTGGCACTGAAAAATGACCGGTTTTCACACTTACGATTGTTTCAGCATCACGTGATCAAAATTTAGGCAAATAGCAATCAGCATGTATTCATGATAGTTGCAGGGTCTTGGGTCATATGATCATCGTTTGTTAATCTTCCTGTCCAGCTTCCCACAAGCAAAGTCAATGGGGGGAAGCCAGAGTCACTTAACAACTCGCAAGATTCACTTAACAACTTAGCAATGGGAATTGTGATTGTAAATCAAAGACTAGCTGTACTCAGATTTTGTTCTTTTCTTCCCACCCCTCAAAAAAATAATATCTACATTAGAAACCTTGGTAACCTGAAAGATTATGAGTGCTGACATTTTAGTTGAGTATAGCATTTGATGCCTTATCCGATTTTTTTGTAACTGGATATTTTTTTTTAAAGGGAGTATCATGCCTACCACAGATTGTATAATAGGCAGTGAGCTGCAATTATGTAAGATACCACAGATGGTTCTAGCAAGCTAGAATTGTGCCTTTATAGTGCTGAAACTGCCAAGGTCATGCCAACTGGAACAGGCACAGAAAGCCAGAAGATACCGACCAGATTGGTGTCTGGTGTATGAGCACTAGAATTAATTGTGCCAAGTGAGTGTGGCAGTTATGTATAAATCTCCAGTACTCCGGTGCCAAAGGGCTGACGCTTTGGACAAGGAAAGCAAATTACATACTAGAAGTAAAAGAGATAGGGAACAAGCTCACAATTCTGACTTCAGGAGGCTTTTTTTCCCAAGCAAATAGAATTAAATTGTTAACCTACTCGTTAAATCTTCTCAAGCCTGATGGAATTTACTCCTAATAAACATGGATAGAGCTGCAATATTAGTGCCTTGTATTCTGGTGTAGTCAGAGTTGATTTGATCCATCTGAGTGTGACTGATTAAATCAATGGATCAACACTTGGATTGGTGAAATCCCAGGAGTCAAACTCACTGAAGTCAAATTTGAATAAAATACAGGCTTGATGTCTATGGAGATTCTCAGTCATCCAGGTCATGGTTGTCCCAAAGGTGCTTTTTTTTTTTCAAGAGGCAACTGGACTTTCTGGTTTTTCTTTGAAGACATTTAGCTTGTCATCCAAAAAGCTTCTTCAGCTCTGACAGAATGGTGGGGAATGGAAGGATTTGTATTATTTGCAGGCAGCTGGACATTTGCATTATTTTAGTGAGTCGTTAAGGTCACCTGGAGGTTTTGTCTGTGTCCTCACAGTCACCTGAGTGGTGCAAATGGGTGTGGAACCTTCTTGGAACTGCTGAAAGGACTGTGTTGTAGATTGGAAAAGCCAAACGTCTTCAAAGAAAAACCAGAAAGTCCAATTGCCTCTTGAAAAAAGCACCTTTGGGACAATACAGGCTTGACTTATGTTACCAGTCATTTAACAACCATTCAAAGTTACAATAGACACCTGAAAAGCTACTTACAACCTAGTTTCAACTCCAATAGTCACTTGGCTTCATTTTGGGCACTGTTGTGACCTAGGCTTACTGAGTTATTACAAGACACAATTAGTCCCAAATAAACTTATTTTATTGTAACAGCTGAGAATTATGTTCTTTCCCAGCTGAGTCCCAATTAGTTGCAACAAAAGTCCTTTGGGATAATCACCAACCTTTATCTTCTTTGACACCCTGCCAAAGGCCTTACTTGGCAAAGCCCCACAAAGTTCAAAAACAAACAAGAGATGCCGACTGGAAACAAAGTTAGCAATGTTGCTTTCCTGCAAAAAGCCCAAGTGCCTTTGTTTCTCTTTTAAGCCTTATAGGAGGGGCCAATCATCTCTTGGCCTTACTCCCAAGTTGTCCCTTTTGCTTTAGCTGCTCTTGCCTTCTGGTAGCTCTGCGCATGCATGCACTAGAAACAGGCTCCTCCTGTTCCACTGCCTCTCTGCTGTCCAACTCTGGGGGCTCCGGAATCCACACATCCCTCCCAGATGGCCTGGCCTCATATCTCTGCCTGCGATGCAGAGCCCTCATCCAGGCCTTCCCCAGACTCCAGGACTGGCCCATGTTCCTCCCCAGCCTCCTCACTGTCCGACTCTGCTGCCAGCTCCACAGGCTTCTGGCGGACCACAACAGGCACCCAGTAACCTACCTGCATTTACACCTGTTTTCAGTCCCCCATAGTTATGTGACCACAATTTAGCTGTAATCTTGGTAGAAACTTATGTTTTCTTACACACTGGCTTCCAAAACTGGCCTGTGGTAAACAACGGTTTTGCTGAATGACCACGTTTGCTTAATGACCCCTGCAATAAAGGTTGCAGAAGGTCCAGTCATGTGGTGGCCCTCTCTACAGCCATCTATGATTTATGACCATCATAATCAGTTATGGTTGTAAGTCCAAGACTTTCCTGTATTTGCCCTAATGAACATTATGGCATATCAATGAGGATGTGTATTACTGTATAACTTTACTTGGTGCCACCTACTTTGTAATATGCTCAGCGATGCCCAGAGTCATCTTGTAGGAAAGATGGGTGGCATAAAAGTTTAATAAATAAATGCATGAATCTGTGTATGATCTCTCTCTCCTGTAGCTGCTAAAATGCTTGCAGACAAAAGAACTGGAGATAGAATAGAATTCTTTATTGTCCAAGTGCGATTGGACACACAAGGAATTTGTCTTTGGTGCATATGCTCTCAGTGTACATAAAAAGACGGGATGGTTGGGACCAGGGCAAAAGAAATATAACATAGATACAAGGCTGTTTGTTTACCGTATTTTTCAGAGTATAAGACGCACATTTTTCCCCCTAAAAGAGACTGAAAATTTGGGTGCGTCTTATACTCCGAATGTAGCTTTTTCAAAGCTTTTTTTCAGCCCTAATGAGGCAGTAATGAGTGAAACGATCTTCCCAGCTTTGCCTGCTCCCTCAACTCTCCACTGTGCTTTAATGAGGCACTAGCAAGTGAAGCGATCTCCATGCTTTGCTCTGACTCTCAGCTGTTCTTTAGAAGCTTTTTTTCAGCCCTAACTAGGCGCTAGCCGAGTGAAGCAATCCCCCAACACACAGGCTTTTTCTGCTTTTCTGCTTCCCTTCAGCTGTGGCTTAGAAGCTGTTTTTTTATCCCCAAGCAGGGGATAAAAAACGAGCAAACTAATGTGCTGAAGCTGACCAGACTAAGGACGCTAGCCAGATGAATACCTGGTAGGCAGATTTTTTTTCCCCTATTTTCTTCCCCCCAAAATAAGCTGCATCTTATACTCCGGTGCGTTTTATATTCCGAAAAATACGGTATTTATTTATTAAATTTATATGCTACCCCCCTCACTGACAAGGCAACTCTGGGCGGCCTACAAACAGTAACAGAACAAATGTATTTAACACAGTTTATTAAACAGTGCTACATATTTTTCTTGGGAACAACATAAACTCCTGACCATAAAGGCCTTTAAGTAAGGACAGAGATCACTTTGTATGGTTGTGGGGGAGGGGGAGCGGGAATTAGATATGTATTTCACTGCCTGCATATGATTTATAGGCTGACATGTTGAGTAGTAAACGGAAAGTAAGTAATGACTATAAATATCTGCTATCCTTTTCAGATGTGAAGATGTGTGTTCACTAAACTTAAAAGAGAAAGTGTTATAAGTTTTCACTTTTCACTATTGACCACTTTTCTCAAAAAAAAGACACTGCTTTCAAAATATGAGCCGAACCATTTCAGGATGAGTTAGAAAGCAGCAATATCTACAAAAGATCCGGATCTAGAGACAAACTGAACTCACACCCACACCCACACCCACACCAATCAACAAAATATCTAGCAGAAGTTTCTCATTGTGGTTCATATACCGAAAAAATTCCTAAGATACCTGAATTGTTCATTGCAACTTATTTTTGCAACATTTCTTTCATCGTATTTGTTGGTTTATTGAATTATATTTTCCTATGCATACTTTCAAGAAGACTCAGCAATATGCAGTTAGATTCTAGCATTGGTAGAGGGGGGTTATTGACTCTTATAGGCTGAATGAGAGAGTTATTGGGATGGATTCAGTTCACTTATCTATAAAACAGATTATGGATGTAGAGACAGAGAAACTAGAAGTAAATTGGAGGGGCTAAGCTCAAAGAAACACTAATTACAGTGGTATCATCACACTATTATTATTTTCTTGCAAGAAACATTTACTGTGGAATAAATGGAAAGGGGAAGAACACAATAGAAAACAATTATGGGGTGGTTCCTTTATCCTCAGCATGACTCAGTGACATTTGAAGCACAGAATAGCAATAACTATAGAACCTAACTTAGAGTAAACATTTCACTGTTACTGAATAATATGCTTCAAAGACTTTTCAAAGTCCAAATCTCGGTACCATTTTAAGAATGGCCTTTTGTTTTAAAAACAATCAGAATTGAAAATCAGCCAATGAATGCGATGAGCCCATAAAAGCCATTTCTAACCTCTGCATGATGTTTTTGATGGTAGTTTGTGGCACCTGGGCTGCCACAAAATAAATAAACAATAGTTGGAGAAGAAGGAGTAGATTCTATATCTTGATAGCCCGATGAAATTCTAAGGAAAAGATCGTCAGATGAATGTGACGATACATCTGACAGGGAGGAAACCAAATGAATACATCCTTGGCATGGTAGAACATTGCCAGTCTTAAGCATTTTAATTTTAATAATCACATGGCATATGACTTGAAAAATAAAGTGTTGCTAATTTCAAAATTCAGGATGCATATGGAACTGGAAGTTCTCTTACTAGGACTTACGTATAGTCGAGTAGAAAATGTCCAGTTAGAATCAACCTCCAATATTATAATTGAATTTATTTCAACAGTTCAATAGCCTTGAAAATTGTTAGATATTTTTGCAGCATTTTCTGTACCCTCTTTACTACTTGCCTCAATACCTCTTACATAAATACATATACTTAATCTTAAAAGGGCTGATAAGATACTTCCAGGGAGGCAAACTGAAGATCACACTGGAAAAAGAGAAGCCAACATTTGCAGCCATGAACAAAGAGATGACAATTGTCTCCTTTGTGCCTCTCTGGAGAAAGAGAGGATATGAGATCACCCAAATTGTGCCCCATACAGTTGCCTCTCAGTAGGAAATTGCAAAGCAGCAATCTCTGGTAAGCTTGAGACGAGGGGAATGTTCACATTTGTTGGACAAAGGGGCTATGGCCGATGTGCCGGGGCAAAAGGCTGGGGGAGGGCCAGCTGAGGAGAAATGTTTGTGGCTAATAAGGCAGAGGTGAAAAACCTTGAGGAGAAACAGGGAAGACGAAGGGTTCGAACCAAAAAATCCCGTTCCATCTACAGCCACAAACAGGACCTTTCAAAGTTTGTACTTCCCTTGCTAATCACTTTCAGAAATTGTCTATTAATTGTTTTAAAGAAGGTAGACATCTTCAAAATGACAAGACTGGAAATACTGTGTTGAGTGCCTTTGATCCTTAATGTAAAAACAAAAAATTGTATCTTTATTATTATTAAGTATCTAAAACAAAAGAAGCAAAATAAGCTTTTGGCTATAGAAAGTTTTAAACAGATTAAAGGGCCAGAAAACCCTAAAATATTTAACTGTTGTACCCAGGACTACCCCTGAAAAGTATCTAGAAGCTTCAGATGGTGTAGAATGAGGCCATTGGGCTACACTAAGTGCCCAAAGAACAGCACATATAACAAACCACAAACTGCACTGGGTACCAGTTTGCTTCTGGTTCCAATTCAGCGTATTGGTTATCACCTAAAAAGCCCTACATGGCATAGAATCAGATTATCTACAAAACTGACTTTGTTCGGTCTCATCAGCCTGTCTCTCTTGATCAAATAGGGAAGGTATGCTGAAGAACATGCCAGTCAAAGAATTGGTGGGGTCTAGGCAGAGAGCCTTCTTTGTGGAACATCCTGCCTCCAGAGATGACAAAAGCCCCCAATCTCTTGACCTTCTACAAAGGGGTCAGACCGTGGCTCTGTGGCTTGCGTGGGAGGCACAGATAACCACCCAAACATGAGGCTGGATAGTTCCTTGAGAAACGTCCCTGCCTGTAATAACCCAACATTAAATGGTCATTGTAGTGCTTTCTCTTTTTCCCCTTTTGATTGTCATTCTTCTATCATTTTAAAGATTTTAATCCTAATTTAATTTTAATGTTAATTTTTATACATTGTTTTATCAATTATATTTTATTGTACACCAGCCATAGCCACTCTTTGAGGGAGATTGGTGATTTAAAAATGTGAAATATGAATAAATAAATATTGGATTTTTGAAGATTAAGATTTTGAAATTAATTTTAAGAAATAAATGTATTTTTGGGGGGAAAGAAAAACTGTTGTTGACATTGGAGATATAACAAGAGAATCAATTTATGAAGGTGTTCAAAGATATTTTTGAGGAAACGTATTGAGATTTTGAATCAATAATGTCAGCTATATTGTGTTTTTGTGGGAACAGTTTGTTCCCAGAACTTACAGAAAAAGGTAGGCAACCAAGTCCATCTGAGAACAACATGAATAAGAAGTTTGGAAAGGAATTTGTCAGTAGACATAAAAAAAAATGAGTTGTGGTTTTCAAAATTAAAAAGGTAACAAATGACAATCCCAGAGAGTACCCGGAATAATTCTTTTTTCCCTGAACATATAAAAGAGGCTCTTTAAAGTATTGAAGAAATCCAAAACCTTTTAAAATGAGAATGGAAGAAATAAAATAGAACAAGTATTATACCAGTGTTACTCCACAGCCAAAGCTGGCTGGGGAATTCTGGGAGTTGAAGTCCACATGCCTCAAAGTTCTCAAGATTGAGAAACGCTGTTAACAAACTGTTAAAGGGCTAATCTCCATTCCCTGGAGCAACAGCAGGAGGAACTAGTTCACTTAATGCTGTGGGTTAATTCCCACTAATGTCTTCTTTCATTCTGCATTAATTAGATGGAGATGAGTTGCAGTGTTTGGCACAGGTGGGTTTCTAGATTGAAAAGTGAAAACAGATGTTAGAATTGCTGGGGAAACAACGGGGACTAAAAATAATGTAGAGAAAGTAAAATTGTGTTGGGGTTTGCATCGCCCATCTTCCCTTTCTGTTTCTATACATAGATCACAGCATTGACCTTGGACAGATGGCTATGAATCAGAGGTGGGTTTCAGCAGTTTCTGACCAATTCTGGAGAACTGGTAGCAGAAATTTTGAGTATTTCAGAGAACTGGTAGTAAAAATTCTGACTGGACCCGCCCCCATCTATTCTCTGTCTCCCAAGTCCCAGCTGATTAGGACGAAATGGGGATTTTGCAGTATCCTTCCCCTGGAGTTAGGTGGGAATGGAGATTTTACAGTATCCTTCCCCTGCATGCCCACCAAGCCATGCCCACCAAGCAATGCCATGCCCTTCAAGCAATGCCATGCCCACCAAGCCACACCCACAGAATCGGTAGTAAAAAAATTTGAAACCCACCACTGTTTATGAATGAACCCATCATAGAAAGGCAGGAAATTGTAGCCTTGTGTTTTGATGGGAAATTGTAACTGGGGAAAACAATAGGGGGAGAGGTTGATGAGGGGAGGGGTGTGAGAGTGACTGGATCGCTTTTTGTCACTTAAGTTAATTATAAAGAAGGGAAGCCACTTATACTTGGCATCAGTGTTTTGTGGATGGGCCATGGAGGATCAACAGCTTCACACAAGGCATCAAGACCGGGGGTGAAATACTCCCGGTTCAGACCAGATCACCCGATCCGGTAGCAATGGCGGTGGGTGGTTCAGAGAACCGGTAGCAAAAATCCCTGTGCATGCCCCCCCTCCTCATGCCCAGCTGAGCAGCGCGATCATCAGAGGCTGGTTTTTTTTCACTTTTAAAAGCATTTTTCCTACAACCTCTTCGGCTGAAAAAATGATTTTAAAAGTAAAAAAAAAAGCCTCTGATGATCACACGGCTCAGCTGGCATCGTCAGAGGCTTTTGAGAGCATTTTTTTCTGTAACCTCTTCGGCCAAAGAGGTTGTATGGAAAAAAATGCCTTTAAAAGCCTCTGGCGATCCCAGCTGAGTTGCTTGATCGTCAGAGGCTTCTAAAAGCTTTTTTTTCCTGCAGAAAAAATGCTTTTAAAAGTAAAAAAGAAAAAGAAAAAAGTTGGCCACGCCCAGCCAGTCACATTACCTCCACCACCACCAAGCCATGCCCCAGAACCAGTAGTAACAAATTTTAGATTTCACCCCTGATCAAAACTATTTAGAATGCTTGCTAGTGATGCTTGCTAGATGTGGATGATGGATAGCTGGGTATTGGGAGTCTAGATGGTGGACAGATATGGGTAGATATACAGGTAGTCCTCAACTTATAACCACTGGGACCAACATTTCTATTGCTAGGCAAAGTGGTTGCTAAGTGAATTTCACCCGATTTTATAACTCCTTTTTGCCACAGTTGTTAAGTAAGCCTCTGAAGTCATTAAGTGAATCATGCAGCCATTAAGAGAATCCTTACTTTGCTTGTCTTAGTCTGACTTTGCTTTTCAGAAGCCAGCTGGGAGGGTTGCAGATGGCCATCACATGACCCTGAGATTCTGCAGCCTTCGTAAAAGTGTAAAAAAAGTGTAAAAGTGAAGATGTAAAGTCATAAGTCACTTTTTTCAGGGCAATTGTAACTTTTAACAGTTGCTAAACAAATTGGGCTACCAGTATGGGTAGCTACATAACGTATTTTTCGGAGTATAAGACACACCTTTTTCCCCCCTAAAAGGGGGTGAAAATTTAGGTGCATCTTATACACCGAATGTAGCCCCGCCCACCCACTGGCCCCCACCCTTTGGCCTCTGCCTCCCAGCAGTTTACCTCATTGCAGCAAGCAGCAAGAAGAAACAGCTCATTTCAGCTTCAGCACAGCCTAATTAGCACACTCTCAGTTGTTTTGCTCTCAGCTGTTTTGCGCGGGCCTCTGCTGCTTGCTGCAAGGAGGTAAATTGCTGGGAGCAGGTTTTTTGTTTTGTTTTTTTTGTGCTAATCAAACTATGCTGAAAACAAAAATGAAAGTAAAGCAGGCTTTTTGCTGTATGCTGCAAGGAGGCAAAATTGCTGGGAGGCAGAGGCAGATTTCTTTTTCTAATTTTCCTCACCAAAAAAAGTAGGTGCATCATATAGTCCGTAGCGTCTTATACTCCAAAACATACGGTAGTTAGATTGCCCTGTTTTATGAGCTTTAAGGAGGATATTTAGGCACAAGAGTCTTCCTCTTTGGATCACAGCTATGCTGTTATCCTGTTCATGAAGTGGCGAATGGAGAGTTTGGTTGCTATTGTGATAAATGGGAAATAACAGGTAAGTCACAGATTGACTTTTTTAATGGAGGCTCTTTGACCTTCTTTTAAATGATACTTCATGAGACAAAGTCTTCAGGCCTAGCATTTAGTAGAATAAAAAAGAGGATAGCGAAGGAGGGAGGGAGGGAGAGAAAGAAAGAAAGAAGAAAAAAAAGAGATGAAAAAGGATAGAGAGAAAAGGGCAGAGACAGAGAACAAAGAAAGAAAAAAGAAAGAGAGAGAAAGGAGAAAGTGAAAAAGAAAAGAGGGAGAGAGGGAAGGAAGGAAGGAAAGAAAGAAAGAAACACGGTTGTTTAGTGAAGTATATCCTTCTAATGGTATAAAGGTTCTTGACTTATTCAAGAAGAAGTTACTTGTATCATCTCAGAAACTGAAAACTCCCAACCAGCCTCACATTATCCATACTGGCTACAGCATTTCTTTCAGCAGAAATTTAAAGCCTGTGGATTCCTCACTGCTGTCCTACATCCAAGGAATATACACTAAACAATTTCTGTAAAAACTGTTAAGCTTCTGCTCACCCTTTTCAAAATCTCACTTTTCTTTTGTGTGATGTGCCTCACACCACTTATTGAGTGACTTTTCCATTGCGTGGGGCTATTACAGCACAGGCTGAATTCTTGAGAAATGAAGTCACCTATAATGCAGAACAAATTACATAAACAATAGCAGATGTACCACTTGTTGCTGGTTTAGCCAGAACAAATGTGTTCTTTGTACACTTGCAGACTAACTTAGTACCAGTTCTAAATTTCCTCCTGATAATTAAACTTAATTGAAATAAATTTAGAAAGCAACAATGACGAATATATTTCTTTTTTTAATTAAAATTTTTTATTAGAATATAAATATTAAAAAACACATAACATAACATACACATGACATAGACATAACAAATATTTATACAACATATAAACCAAAACCCTATTATTAAGCACTATTTCCAAGTGCTTAAAAATTAGAGAAGACCAGGGAATAGAAGGTTTAAAGATTAACAAAGAAGAATACAAAGCCCAGGCTTTTGCTGATGATTTAGTGTTTATAACAGAAAACCCTATGGAATCTATACCAAAGTTGTTTCAAAAAATAGAAGAATTTGGAGAAGTGGCTGGGCTAAGAATTAACAAAAATAAATCAAAATTAATTGTTAAAAATCTCACGAAGAATCAGGAAAAAGAACTAACAGATAGTATACAAATTCAAATAACGAAAAAAATAAAATACTTAGGAATTTGGTTGCCCACAAGAACCTCGGCAATAAAGGAAAATAACTATGATAAATTAATAGAACAAACAAGAAAGGACCTTGAAAAATGGAAAAATTTACACATCTCACTTTTAGGAAGAGTTTCGGCCATCAAAATGACAATATTGCCCAAATTTCTATACCTGTTTCAGGTTATCCCAATAAAAATAAATAAATCGTTTTTCGAAAACTTGAACAAAATGACAGCAAATTTTATATGGCAAGGGAAAAAACCTCGAATAAAATTTAAATTGCTCCAAGATACAAAAGATAGAGGAGGAGCTGCGCTCCCAGATTGGGAGACATATTATCAAGCAGCGGTATTGTCTTGGATCAAGGACTGGATGGAATTAGAAAACTCTAGGACTCTAACAATTGAGGGACACAATTTGCAAATTGGCTGGCATTCCTTTATGTGGGATGAAAAATATAAAACACACTCATATTTCAAAAGGCATACAATAAGGAATTCACTATTACAAATTTGGCTTAAAACTAAAAAATAGTATTACACGAAAATACCAAGTTGGTTATCACCAGTAGAATCAATTAGACATCCAAATTTAACAGATAAAACCAAAATAATCAGATATAAAGATATAATTGACCACCAAGGCAAACTGAAGACAAAACAGCAATTGGACACAGATCTAGATAGGGAAACAGACTGGTGGACCTTTACCCAATTACAATCCAAACATAGAGAACATATAAAAACATACGAGATCCAGAAACAAAAACAAGAAATAGATAAAATCATATTAGACGCAGAAAATAAATTAATCAGTAGAATATACAAATTCCTGTTACGTTATAAAATGGAAGAAGAAACAGTTAAGGATACGATGATCAAATGGGCTCAAAATATCAAACACACAATCAATTTGGACAAATGGGAAAAATTCTGGCAAATCAATATAAAATTAACAAGAGCAGTGGCGTACAAGGAAAACCAACTGAAAATGTTCTACAGGTGGCACATGTCTCCAACTAGATTGGCAAAAATACACCCTAAATATAGCTCGATTTGTTGGAAGTGCAAAAAGACACAGGGAACTTTTTATCACCTATGGTGGACGTGCCCGGCAGCAAAAAAAAATTGGTCAAATATTAAAAAATGGCTGGAACAAATAACAGAAATGCAGATAGACAAAGAGCCAGAAGCGTTCTTACTAGGAATCTTTAACAAATCATATCCAAAAGATACTAAATACCTTATAATTCATATATTAACAGCAGCAAGAATATCATACGCAAAAAATTGGAAACAAGAAAGAACCCCAAACGGAACAGAGTTAATAGGGAAAATCTTAGAATGCGCTGAAATGGATAGGCTAACCAAAGAAATACAAGAAAGAGAAGAATCAGGCTACTACAAAATATGGAGTAAATGGTATAATTGGCTAAAAACCAGAAACAAATTTAAATCCTAGAGGGTTAATATTACCAGTATAGAAATTGTTATTAGAATAAGAAGAGGTGAAGAAATATATATTAAGGGACGAATATATTTCAAAAGGAAGAGTCATTTTTAAATTATTTTTGTTGACCATTTTAAGAAAAGGAAAACTATTTTAAAAAGGGGAAGGCAAAATGGAAAAAATGAAGAAATCGAATAAACAAGATATTTACAAGTATGAAATTAGGTTGAAATTTCCAAAATTTCATCAATTTAAATATCATTTTGAAAAACTACAAAATCATTGTTAAAATCCTCTGTTGATGTTAATGTTAATATTGATACCAAGAGGCCCAGGGTAATCTGCACAAGGTAAATCATAGATAAAATTAAAATTACACTAATTTTTATATAAACAAGGCACTATATTCAGAGAAAATTAGATTACAATGTGGAGAAAGCCCTTCATATAGCAATAATATTCAAATGCATCATACATAAGAAATTTTATTACATGTACAGTATGTGAGGCTTGGTTTCCACCTATCTCTTGTTTTGAATTTTGTATTTTGTATTTTTTTACTGATTGACAATTATGCTAGTTTATACCTCACAGATATGAGTCTGTGATGGGTGGATGGATGGATGGATGGATATAGATGACCAGACAGATAATATCTGCCTTTTACTGAGATGAAAAGATTAATTTGACAGAAGATTATGAATTTTGGTTCATAAACATCAAACACCCAATCTGAAAACAGTCCAGATCATGGGCTTCATCTATCAAATTAAGCTGTGGTCAGTTTATTTGTCACACTTTTAAAAAAAATAATTGACTTCACACAGTATAATAGGCCATATTCCATGGTTTACAGCTGTGAGTAGCTGGATTCATAACCCAATAATAAGCCATACATTTATGGTGTGTTCTCATGTACTGGCTCACAAGAATTCTACAATGCAAATTATAATTTCCTTCAGGCCTCTTCAGACCTCACTCCACACAATCATTACCACCATTCAGAGCATAATCTTCAAAAGGTGATCACCATATTGGAATGATTCTCATCCATACTGGGAGTCTACACTACCACTGACCCAGAGTACCCTATAGAGATGTAAACTACTTAATCCCAGGATAGAGCAGTTATCATTTGCCTTATGGGAGGGTACTACTTTTGATGCCCGTTGCCCATGGCAACATGCCATTCTGCCAGAACTACAGTTCCCAAGCAGTGCTGCATCAATGCACAAAGATGCTTAAAATAATTTTTAAAGTGGGAAAATTAATTAGGAAGTTTCTGTGGACTAATAGATTTTGAGTAAACTATGGCATCTACCAAAGGTGTTTCCCATTTTATAAAATTCATTTATTTATCATTAAATCTGTAGATTTCCCATATCACAAAGTGACTCTAAATGAGAAACTGTTCTGGAGTGGAATACTAAATATAGTTTGGAGACATGATTCCCTGTGTTTAGTTTCTGAACAAGAAAATTCCATATTAATATTTCACTTTAACTCTTTGCAAACTCCAGGCTCTGCCTTGCTGCTGAAAACTGATTCAGAAGCTAAGATGTGACTTTAATTTAAAAGCTGTGGTGGCACAATGCTGTATTGCAGGCTAACTCTGCCCATAGCCTGGAGTTCAATCCTGACTGGCTCAAGGTTGACTCAACCTTCCATCCTTCCAAGGTCGATAAAATGAGGACCCAGATTGTTGGGGGCAATAGGCTGACTCTATAAAGGCCCAGAGAGCTGCTATAAAGAACTGTGGAGCAATATATAAGTCTAAGTGCTATTGCTATTGCTAAATTCCAGAAGATTTCCATTCAACCATTTCCTTTATTACTGGTATTGTAGAAGAATAACTATGTTCCCTTCTTAATGCATGCTTATTTTCAGTGCTTCCTTAAACATTTCATGAAGACTCTAAATAACTGTGAGTACAGAACAAGATCATTTGAATTCTGGACACATTTTATGAGTGTGGTTGGGAATTGTTTTGCTACCAAACTTTTGAAATACATACATCTTTCTTCCTTTGATTTTTTTTCTGATTGATCCTTCTGCATCCTAGCACTCTCCCAATGTATTAAATTTCAGTTCCTAGCAGCTGAGGCCCAATACAAAGCTGAACTGTATCTTGGTGCACAATATAGTTGTCACATGGACCAGCATATCAGGATTGGGGTGCCAAAAATTCAAACAAACAGTGGTTGCAATACAGAAATAGCTAGCGATAGCAGAGAGAGATTCATATTCAGCGTTTCTCAACCGTGGCAGTTTGGAGAGGTGTGGTCTTCAACTCCCAGAATTCCCCAGACAGTATGTTGGCCTGGGAATTCTGGGAATTGAAATACGTACATTTTAAAGTGGTCACGGTTGACAGTAGAACCTGTCTCTGCTATTGCTAGCTATTTCTCTGTCCTCCAGAGTTTTGCAGCCTAGATCTGATAGCCCAACTCAAGAAAACCATTGGAAATGTCACTGTGATAAGAGAGATTCAGATAGAGATTTTAACATGCTTTAGCCTTCTTTGAACACTCTCCGCGAACACTCTCATTTGTAAGACACACGTCTCACACGGGTCCCAAGAAAAGAGGGTCAGCTGAAAGCAGCCTAGCAGTGACCCCATGGAGAATGCCACAGCAGAGCTGGGAATGTTATGTTAGGAAGCCCAAGGATTAAGGGAGCGAACATAACCGGCGGCAATTCATCCAAGGTGACTGTTTAGCAATTAAAAGTTGCCATTAATTCTTTCTTGCAAAGGCTGGGAATTTACATTCAGTGCTGAGCTCTGCTCTGCACATCTCCTACAATGCCGTTTGGAGCATGCGCTGCTCCAGTCCTCAACTGGCTGTCAAGGTGGGGTGGGGGGGGGAGGCAAAGAGAGAGAAAGAGAGAGAGAGAGGGAGGGAGGGAGGGAGGGAGAGCGAAGTAGCGATCTGCCAGCTCTGAGCTGCCAGTTCCTGGTTGCCAAGCATTTACTGTTTTGTGGTGGGGTTGCGGAGGCTGTAAATTGAAGGAGTCCTCTCAGCATCTTTGGTTTTCCTCTTTCACTCTTCTTGTTTAATTTGGAGAGGCAGAAAGAGGGAGAGAAAAAAATGCAAGCGTGAGAGAGACCATTCAGATAGAGACAGGAGATTAAGGGGTTGTTCCTGTGTATTTTTGTGGCAATAAATTTGTGCTGGCTGATGCTCCACCGGTGATTAAGTGATGGGCTAGCTATTCATCCTTATTTCTTTAGCTGGGGTGGTGTGAAACACTTCCACAGTTGCACGCTCACTCTCCTTTTTCTCTGCCTCTCATGCACATCAGCAGAAGCAGACCCATACCTACATACACACGCATACACAAGACTTGTGAAATCCCGTTTCTCACTGCAGTGGGTCCAAGTAGGTGAACATGACTACAGCTAAGGAGCAAACTGCATCAGGAAAATCAGTCCAACAGCAGGAACAGGTAATCGACTTTCTCTCTTTCGTTCTCTCTTCTTTTTTCTTCTTTTTGGGGGGGGAGTATAGGGAGATAATTTTGAATGCATTTTTTACCTCTTCGTTGGTTGGCTCCCTTCCCTTTTCATTGCCGACAATGTGTAATTAACATTCTAAAATGAGTCATCCCAAGCAGGATGTTGACTATCAGCTGTCACTGAATATAAATACTTGTGCATGAATTTTGCAGTTTCCAGTGATTTATACTATGACTTTGTTCATGTGTGTCTTTATGTGTGTGAGAGAGCTTGCTGGATGTTTGGGATTTTCCAGTAGACACCAGGTGAGAAATTTGGGGGGGGGGGGGTGTTGAGGTGTAAAAGCTTCATCTTTTCCTCACAGCATTAACCCAGTTTATGGTGTCTAACTTGCTTGCAATGGCTAATTATCTCCCTTCACCAGGTTTGTCTTAACACAAGCAGATTTGATCCAGCTGTTTTTGCTTCTTCACCTTTGTACAAGACTTAATACGATTGCCTTTATTCACAGCACAGCTAGTAGAGAATTTTAGACTTTGGATAATAGTCTTTCGGGAACTGTGCTTTATATACATTTATATAGTGATTGCTGCTTCCCTTTCTTCAGGGAATTTTGCTGTATTTGGAGGTGCTCCTATGTATCTTGTGATGTGGGGCTCCAGAGCTCAGTCCCAAATCTTATCCAGGTTAGCATCTTCAATTGAGAAAATCTGTGGAAATATGGAGGTCAAATCTAGTTAGTGTTATGTAGAAATTGCTGCAGAATATCCCTCTCTTGTGTATCCCAGGTGCTGTGTTCCTAGTGAGATTGTTACTTTCTTTTTGCTCCTGGCCTTGTTTCCTGTAGTTGCAGAATACTATATATATATATATATATATATATATATATATATATATATATATATCCTATTAATCTCTCCTCTTTTCTCTTTATCCCCTTATCAAGAAAAACTTCAAGTATATAAATATTTTTGTGCCAGATAATAAGTGCACATAAGCAAGATCACTATAAAAAAAAAAATCTACTCCAGTCACTCCCTGAATTTTATCTGTAAATGGATGGCTTTTTCCTGGTCCAGTTCATAAAATGAGTTTTCTTCTCAATAGAAACCAGTTTCCATGCTGGTAAAGTAACAAGTCACTTTGTCAAGCTAATAGAGTACAGGTAGGAAGGCATGACAGATGGAAAGACTGCTTAAGGCATCTCAGATCCTGATAAAACCTGCTTTTTAACTCCTTCACTCTTTATCCTATTTGCAAATCCTCCTGTGAGAAATAAAGAATATAGAGAGCCCATTTGCTTCAGATTCAAATATCAGATTCCACCAGGAGTTAACACAATTTAAATCTACCCTGCACCTAGCAATCTGAATTATCTTCTCTTTTTCTACATAAGCATGGCCATGAGGAAGAGATTGGAAGTTCCCACTACTATTTTACAAAAGTATGCTTTGAAACTCTAAAGTATTTAAGTACACATTCTTGTAATAAGTCAGATTGCTATAGTAATAGTTTCTCGGCTTGCTTGAACTTATTCTAGTGAAAATTCAGCAGAATGTGTTCAAGTTTAGATGCCAGACCAGGCCAGTTAATTTTAAATAGGTGTATATATTCTCAGGTAACGTGATGGCTCAGTGGTTGAAGAGACCGAGATTCTCAGCTGGAAAGCTGACAATCCCGGTTCGAGACCTGAGCACTGGGCAATGGGGTAAGTTCCCCTTCCTTGCCCCAGCTCCTACCCACCTAGCAGTTCGAAAGCATGCAAATGCGAGTAGATAAATAGGTACCTTTGGTGAGAAAGTATCAGCGTTCTGTGCACCTCAGCATATAGTCATACTGGCCACGTGACCACAGAAATGTCTTTAGACTATGCTGGCTCTCCCAGCCAGAAACATAGATAAGCATGATACCCCAGAGTGGGAAACGACTGGACAGGAAAACCTTTATCTTTATATATTCTCAATTCTTTTCTGCAGGAATGTCACAAGGTGTTAAACACACATCTGATAACAGGCTCTGCAGATAATTCTTGCTACCTTTACTGCTAATCTATAGTTTAATGTAACATCCAAAGCAATTCGCTGCACCCAAAAGAGACTTTAACACTGTGTTTTAACTTACTGGATAGGATGTCACAGGAGACTAGTTTAAACAGATGTCCCCAGATGCAAATTAATTCTTAAAATAGTTTTCCTCTGGCTCAGTATGCTGAGAGTTGCAATTTATATTTCCTCCCTCTCCAAGCATGTGGCTAAGTTTAAAGATAGGTGGGGAAAGCAGATGGTTTGACTCTTTATTAGATGCAGCGTTATCGGAAATGCCACAAAAGGACAGTCCGCCTTCTCAGGGTGACATTATATTGAAACAAAAATGGTTTGACCAACTTTTCTAATTAAAAAAGAGGGACCTTTCTCAGGTTGTCCCTTCCCAAATTTCCTTTGTCCTTTTTCTTTTAAAGGGGTATTGTATTTATCAGTTGAAACTGATGCTTTCCACAAATAAAGATAAGATGTGAATTTAAAAGGAATCATTTGCACCTGACAATAAATGAGAAGTGTTACTGGATCTTTATAGCATCTTTCCTGCTAGTTAATGGGTCTTCCATCTTATGCTAAAAAGCTTTGTGAATTATCTGTCAACCAAAACATCTCAAGAAACATTTACGACATTAATACATTTTGGCCAGGCTTGATAAGCAAATAATTTTATTGTGCCTTCTGAAAAGTTCTGCCTCACTATGAATTTTTCATATGTTAACAAAATATCACCAATTATCCAGTTCTGCAGCTGAGCTGATCTCCAACCAGCAAAATAAAATTTTCCTGACTGGTACTGTTATTTTTATGTAAAGAATCGCTTTCTCTCTCTCTCTCTCTTTTTTTTATAGTGGTAAAATTGCAATCCTACACATGTTTCTTTAAAAATAAACCTAATGCAGTAAGGGTTACTTCTCAAGAAGCATTGCAGAAATGGTGGCTTTGGATAGAATTTCCTCTGACATCCTTAAATGAAAAAGTTTTATAAGTGATTAAGGTTTGGTTGTGCCTATCTGTCCCATATTTATTTATTTATGAAATTTATATAACATCCATCTTACAAGAAATAACAGTAGAAGAGAATGTTTGTAGTTCAGAGTTGAATTGTGTGGGCCTTACTGTTCTCTGAACTTCGTTGTTTTCTTGCAGACATTTCATTACCCAACTGGGTAATATCATCAATGCGGGGGGGGGGGGGAGATACTGTAACTGTGTTGACTTTCATTGTCTCAACTACTCAATCTAAATCACTCAGCAGGGTGACATAGATCTCAAAAACATAGATGAAGCTTTAAAAACCCTTTGGCTGAACCAAAATGCTGAGTCAAAGGGCAAAACATGATTCAGAACATATGTGGATGAGCACGTCTTGCCCGCAGGGGGAATTCCCTTCTCTTCCCTACCGGTTCGCAAATATGCACGCATGCGCTTGCTTCACTCGCCCGCACCACCTTCTGCTCATGCTCTTTGCTCGCGTGTGCATCTTCCATGCATGTGCAGAAAATGTGGCTAAATAGGATAGCATTACTTCTGGGCAGGTGTGCGGGGTCTACCACAGTTGGCGCTATTGGTTCACATGAACCAGACAGAACCGGCTGAATCCCACCACTGGTCTTGCCTCTGTCAGAAGAACTTTAAAGCAGCTCTATCTTTTCCTTGACAAACATTGCTGCTCTTTGACTCCAGACCTTGCAAGATCCTACTCTAAACTTCTCCTTCCAGTGCACAGAAAAGAGTGTGTGATGTACACTCAGACAGGGCTTAGCAATTTACAGATTGAGTTGGAAGGAACTTTGTTGGTCATCAAGTCCAACCCCCCTCCCCTCCAAGCAGGAGACCCTACACCATTTCTGACAAATGGAAGTCCAATCTCTTCTTGAAAGCCTCCAGTGATGAAGCTCCCACAACTTCCGAAGGCAACTTCTGTTCCATTGGTTGCTTGTTCTCACTGTCACTCACTTGTTCTCCTTATTTCTAGGTTGACTCTCTCCTTGATGAGTTTCCATCCATTATTCCTTGTCTGGCCTTCAGGTGCCTTGGAAAATAGCTTGACCCCCTCCTCTCTGTGGCAGCCCCTCAGATATTGGAAGACTGCTCTCATGTCTCCCCTGGTCCTTCTCTTCACGAGACTAGCCATGCCCAGTTCCTGCAACCATTCATTGTATGTTTAAGCCTCCAGTCCCCTAATCATCCTTGTTGCTCTTCTCTGCACTCTTTCTAAAGTCTCAATATCTTTTTTATAGTGTGATGACCAAAACTGGATGTAGTATTCTAGGTATGGTCTTACTAAGGCTTTATAGAGTGGTATTAGTATCTCATTTGATCTTGATTGTATCCCTCTGTTAATGCATTTTAGGATTGCATTGGCCTTTTTGGCTGCTGCTGCTCACTGCTGCTCATATTTAGCTGGTTGTCCACTAAAACTCCCAAGATCCTTTTCATAGTTACTGCTATTAAGCCTGGTTTCACCCAGTCTATATGTGTACTTTTGGTTTTTCTTGCCTAGGTGTAAGACTTGACTTTTCTCTGCATTGAATTTCATTTTATTAGATAGGGCCCAGTGTTCAAATCAGTCAAGATCCATTTGGATCTTGAGCCTATCTTCTAGAGCGTTAGCTATTCCTGCCAGTTTAGTATCATCTGAAAATTTGTTAATTCCCATTCTATTCTCTCATCTAAGTCATTTATGAATATATTGATGGATTTAAACTCCCAGAATTTCCCAGTCAGCAGTTGAAGTTCACACATTTTAAACATTCCAAGTTTGAAAAACACTGCTTTAGTTAATAGTTCCTAAATCTAGTGCTAATTCTACTGGAGCTAAGTCTTCAACTATTTGGGGTCATGGAACTTGTTAAAAAAGAAATCCAGAATCCATGATCAAGAGTAAATCTCTAGTAACAAAAAAATGTCTGTGTGCAAGTGAATAGCTGGCTGGGGAATTCTGGGAGTTGAAATCCACACATCTTCAAGTTGCCAAGTCTGAAAAACTTGGCAATAGTGGTCAGCTAAAATGTTTGACTGGGTTTGCTGATTAGTAAGCCTGTGAAGCTCCCCCCAAAGAGACACAGTAAAATTCTATGGAGGAAGGACAATCAAGGGCTGCTAAGTTTGTTTCTTCCTGGAAGTTAAGCCAATATTAACAACATGCCAAAAGGATTAGCACTATTTGCAAACAGTCAATAAAGAAAGCTCTATCCCAAGTTGTTTTAGCAAAGCTGTACCAGGATGAAGAATGTTTTATGATGCACCTGGACTGTAACTTCTCAGTCCCAGAATACTTTACAGGCACTTTCAATCTGTAAGACCACACTTGGAAAACTGCATCCAGCTTTGGTCACCACAATGTAAAAAAGATGCTGAGATTCTAGAAAGAGTGCAGAGGATAGCAACAAAGATGATTAGGCGGCTGGAGGCTAAAATATATGAAGAACAGTTGCAGGAACTGGGTATGGCTCGTTTAATGAAAAGAAGGACCAGGGTTGACATGACAGCAGTGCTCCAATATCTAAGGGGCTGCCCCAAAGAAGAGGGAGTCAAGCAATTCCCCAAAGCACCTGAAGACAGGACAAGAAGCAATGGTTGGAAACTAATCAAGAAGAGAACCAACTTAGAACTAAGGAGAAATTTCCTGAGAGTTAAAACCATCAATCAGTGGAACGACTTGCCTCCAGAAGTTGTGACTGTTCCAACACTGAAAGTTTTTAAGAAGAGATTGGATGATGATTTGTGTGAAATGGTATAGGGTTTCCTGCCTCAGCAGGGGATGGACTAGAAGACCTCCAAGGTCCCTTCCAACTCTGTTATTCTGTATTCTGCTCTATTCCAAGTAACAGTAATACTGTACAGCTAGTCCTCAACTTACATCCATAGATTTAGTGACCAAAGTTACAACAGCACTAAAAAAAAGAAGAAGCAACTTATAACTGGTCCTAGCACTGACAACAGTTGCAGCATCCCCATGGTCACATGATCAAAATTTGGACATGTATTTGTGATGGTTGCAGCATCCCTGGGTCATGTGATTGCCATTTGAGACCTTCCCAGCTGGCTTCAGGCAAGCAACATCAATGTGGGAAGATGGATTCATTTACCAATCATTTGATTCACTTAATCATCACAATGGTTGTGATTGACAGCCGTGACCAGGGGGATTTTTTATCAGGTTCGCCTGATCCGCCAGTTGCGTCCCTTTCTGGATTGGGACTCTTTACACACGGTCACTCAAGCCCGCCTGGACTACTGTAATGCTCTCTACATGGGGCTACCCTTGAGGAGCACCTGGAGGCTTCAACTGGCGCAGAGTGCAGCCGCACGGGTGGTTACGGGAGCGACATGGCATTCCCGTGTGACACCTCTCCTGCGTGAGCTGCACTGGCTCCCGGTGGTCTTCCGGGTGCACTTCAAGATTTTGGTTACTACCTTTAGAGTGCTCCATGGCTTAGGACCTGGTTATTTACGAGATCGCCTACTGCCACCAGTGGCCTCCCACCGGGCAGTACGCTCTCATAGAGAGGGCCTCCTCCGGGTGCCGTCGGCCAAACAATGTTGACTGGTGGCCCCCAGGGGGAGAGCCTTCTCTGTGAGGGCACCTACTATCTGGAATGAGCTCCCCCCGGAGATTCGAAGGATCCCGGACCTACGCACCTTTCGCCGTGCTCTTAAGACCTTTTTATTTCACCAGGAAGGCCTGGCCTGATTCCCTTTTTAAATAATATTATAATTTTTAATCTGTTTTATATTACTGGGGTTTTAATATTTCTATGGCCAAATTTATTTAATTGGATTTTAGAGGGTTTTAAAAGTTGTATTTATATGTTTTATTTATGGCTGTTCACCGCCCAGAGTCCCTCGGGAGTAGGGCGGTATACAAATTAAATAAACTTGAACTAAACTTGAACAATGATTACTGAACAGCCAAAAAGTTCATAAAATTGAGCATGATTCATTTAACAACCACCTTGCTTAGCAACAGAAATTTTGCTCCCAACTGTAGTTATAAGCCGAGGACTATTGTAGTTCCTTGCAGTGGTTTAGGCCTACCTTTTTCATGAACTGGATTGCCTCAAGTGTATAAAATCTTGGTAGCATTGCAGGTTTTTTTCTAATTACTCCTGTATCATAATTTGGCCTTTTTACAAGTCTTGTTAAATAAATAACCAAAAATCTCCTTGATTCTCCCTCCTTTTAAGTTTGATACAAATTGCTAAATAAAAACTATTACCTTCCTTAATAATGGTTGTTTTTTGCATTTATGATTATAAAATAAAATGAAAAAGCATGACACTCAGGAAGAGTGTAATTTATAGTGGACTACAATAACTATTTCCTCATTTCTTACTCTAAAAACTTTTAATTGCTCTGAAAAACTGTAGGAATTCTGGCTAGTTTTTTGTTTCATGCTAAACCAATATTTGTTTCAGACAAAGTAAAGTTAACAAACAATTGTTTATCATCCTGCGTGAAGCCAGCCGACATGGCATGTAACTTTTCAGTAATCAAAATAGAATAATTGCTTCATTTTTGAGGGAATCAGAAGTGTGACTCTCCTGCCTGCTTTCTGAAATATTACCTCAAGTATTTCACTCTGAAGTTTTGCTGAATCACAGCTCATTGCCCAATGCAGAAGCAAATGACCCAAGAAAGTTGCTAAATCAGCATTTCTCTCACTAGATTGGTTTCTGAGTTTCTGTTGAGCTTTGGTTTGAGGTCAAACCTGTTCTCCCAGGATGTGAATTTCCTTTTTCAAATTTGTATCTTTTTCACTGAATACTTTAATGGATGTTTAGTGGCTGCCCTTGTATGTACCTCTCATAGTTTCAGCTAAACGGGATGGACTTTATAAGAGCAATTTTTAAGACAGAGTTTCTCAACCTTGGCAACTTTAAGATGTATGAATTTCAACACCCAGAATCCCTACAGTTTTTCAGAGCAAGGCTGGCTAAGAAATTCTGTGAACTGAGCAAATGCTTTAAGATGATTTTAGATTTGGATAAGTCTATGAATTTAGAGTCTATAGAAGAGAAACTCTAAGGACTCTGGGACTTCAACTCCCAAAATTCCACATATCTTAGAGTTGCCAAGATTGAGAAATACTGCTTTAAAATGATTCCAAAGCTGGAGAACTCTATGGAGGTTGAACCAAATCTCTTCATCTCCACATTAGGAGATCCATGCTGGTCTGTCTAAATCAGTGCTTCTCAAATAGTGGGGCACGCCCCCCCTGGGGGGGCGCGAGGCTCCGTAAAAGGGGGCGCGTTTGACCTCGGCAAACACTGTCATAACAAGCTAAGCCCCGTGTTTATGTCTCTGTATTTAATCAGAGAACAACAGGAGCATCTGATTGGCTGTCCAAAACCCTTGTGACACGAGCCTGTCGGAGCCATCTTTAGTGTGGGACGTCCGTCCACACTTACTTTGTTGCCCGACGGATGTGCGCCCAATTGATGCTCAAATGACTGACAATGACCTTCTCCTGTGAAACATAACGCTGCCCCAATTAATCAAACTTGCTAAAGAAATCGGGCTACCGCTGCTGACATTTGCATCGATAGTGAGCATTAAGCCAGTACATGTGACTGCGCATGCTCCTCCCTTTCAAGGAGAACAGACCTTTTTCTAATAATGATACTATTTACAGTCGCGCGGGGGGCGCGAAAAATGTTTTCTTCTTCCTAGGGGGGCATGACAGAAAATAATTGAGAAGCACTGGTCTAAATGGAGAACAGAATTTTCCTAAGCTGAATTTGGTGCTGTCCATGGTTCTTATTTGGTGGTCTAATGTTTTCTGCTTTTCTCTGTCTCCTTGTAAATCCTGTCTCGGAAAACATACTGTACTATTTCTGGGTTTGTCTCACTGTTGTTCTTGATAACTTAAGATTGTTGATGTCTGAAGTCACTTTTAACTTCACCGTGTAATGCCTTTCATTAGCACAACATAATGCAAGAATGAAATGCATCCAAGGTTTATCAAGTTACACATTGCACAAGCTATTTCTCAGAATTTTACATCTTTGTAATATGTTTATATTAATATTTTAGATAGTTTACATAATATTTTGCAGTAAATTAATCCATTGCCACCAAATACTTTTCTTCCATCCAAATATTTAATACAATAAGTAGATTGTGTTCATGTATTACTAAATCATAATGTTTTGGTTTAGCTTTAACCTACTTTATTTTGAGAATCAAGCCATTGCAGTTTGTGAATTATAATTTAGAGATTTGTTTATTATGTGAATTCAATCATTATGCACATTTTAAGAGCTCTACTGATTTATGTGTCATTTGTCATTTCTTTTTTAATCTTTGATGGAATTTCATATCTCACAGATCGCAATTGATTGGTTTCTGGTTTTCTAGAAATGTAGGTGGACTATTAGCTCTACTCTGAAAAGAAACAGAGTACAGACCTGTATTTCTTCTCCTTAATGTCTAGCACCAGACTAGAAACAATGAGATGATGAGTTCCAGTCCCACCTTAGGCTTGGAAGCCAGCAGGGTGACCTTGGCCAGTTACTCTCTTTTTCCACCCGACCCACCTAACAGGGTAATTGTAGTCAGGAAAATAGGAGGAGGAAGGAGTATTAGGTATGTTTGCTGCCTTGAATACATGTTTAGATAGGTTTCTCTGGTTTGATGCCTTCCTTGTGTGTTGAACATCAGCTTCCATAATATCATATGTCACTGTTGGAAATGTCTTGTTTAGATTACAAATTTGTCTGGACTGAAAAACATAGGTCAGTTGAGCAAAACATCAAAAACCACACAATTAACAAAAAAACAAGCTATATTAGAACAAATACATTACAAATACAAAATACAAAACAAAATAGAACAAAATCACATCTTTTAGTTAATCTACCAAAGCATCATATAAATAATTTATCCTAATATCCAATCTCACTGTATTTGCTGCTGGAAGCATTTGATGAGATAGTTATTTCCATTGAATTACATATTAAAAATATAGTTCAGTGGATCATTTATTAGTGAAATAGTTCTTCAGAGCTGTCATAAACATAGAGTTGACTGTTTGTAAATACATACTGTACTTACTACACTTTGCCTATAACATAACCTTAATTCTGCATGATTAGGAGCTGTAAACCAGTCAGTCGTATTTTCTAGTGATAGGATATTATAATTTCTACATGCTCTTCTAAAACTTAATTAGCTTATAGTATTTGCACATTTGATTCATATATGGTGACATTTCAAGCTTTATTTTTGCCCTTTCAATAACTATACTCCTAAAATATATATTTGCTATCTTTGCCAGAACTGGAGCACGGTGGGTGGGTGGGACAGACAGATAGATAATTTTTTTTGCTAAAGCAGTTACGTAATTGTATCTTTCAAACAGCATGCAACTAAACTTACGTAAGCTCCAATTGGACAGTTAGCTTTTATTCCTCTCAGATGTTTGGGTAGATTTCCTCTTGACCTATGTCTCAACTACTTCTCCTGCAGTAAAGCTGAATAGAATATCCAGCTGTTTAATGTTATGAGGCTAGAATAGTCATTTCTCCAATACATTGAAATCAGTAACAGTAAATGTATAGAATTAGACTTATATTAACTTTATTGTCACTTTGAATAACAGAATTGGAAGGGACTTTGGAGGTCTTCTATTCCAACCCCCTGCCCTATACCATTTCAGGCAAATAGCTGCCCAATTTCTTCTTAAAACCCCCCAGCAGTTGAGCACCCACTCAACTGCTGGAGGCAAGCCAACTCTCAGAGTTGGAAGGGTCATTGAGATCAAGATGTTCAACCCCTGCTCAATGTAGGAATCCTAATTGAAGCACCCCTGAAAGACAGCTGTTCCCTCTCTGCTTTAACATATGCAGGAAAAAGGGAGTTTAGTACCTGTCTGGGTAATTAGTTCCATCAAACCATTAATACTATTAAGAAATATCTTCTACTATTTAATTAAAATTTGCCTTCCTGTGGCTTAAATATATTGTCATCTGCACTATAAGACAATTTAAAGTAACTCTGGGACTTTTCCTATATGACTTCTTTTTGGTTATTTGAAGAGTATGATGACATTCTCATCTAGATATGGTGGATTTGGTCTAGACCAGAGGTGCCAAACTCAATTTCATTGAGAGCCACACCAGGGTTGTGTTTGATCTTGGGGGGCTGGAGTGGGTGTGGCCAGGGTCAGCATAGCCAGCTCAACGTCACTCATGCTGGGGGCGCCTTTGGCAGCCTGAGCGCTCTGCCAGTGAAAATGGGTTCCCAAGCTCCGTTTTTGCCTGCGGCGTCCTCCTGCAACCCTCTGCCAGCGAAAACAGAGCTGAGGCGGGCTGCCCACAGCCCTTGTGAGCTCCATTTTCACTGGCAGAGCACCGCGAGCCGGTCCTTCGCTGTTTCCAGAGCGGCCCCATGGGCCAGATCTAAGTACCCCATGGGCCAAACCTGGGCCCGGGCCCTGAGTTTGACACCTCTGGTCCAGAGTGATCTAGACCAGTGCCTTTTCACCTTCAAAACCTTAAAGACATGTTGATTTCAACTCCCAGAATTCTCGAGCCAGCAGATTCTGGGAGTTGAAGTCTACATGTCTAGAAGTTGCCAAAGTTAGCAACACTGATCTAGACTTACTCAGCTTAAATAGAAATCAGTGGAACACAATATGGATGTAATCCACTTAAAAAACACATACATACAGGCATAAAAACTACTCACTTTCCAAGAAATGTTGCCTTTATGTCCAAATCTGCTTAGTTTTTAAAACTGATATAAAATGTGCCTTCAGATATCACAGTTTTTTTTTAAAGCTAAGTTTTTTGGACTCGTGTTAAAAGTAGGGGAGACTGTAACAAATTTTTCTGGAGAGGCTGTATCAATAATATACCATTCAAGATCAAACTGTAATATATTAGTGAGGTAATCCCTATTTATATTTTTAAGATTGCAAAAAAATATATATTAGAATGTCAGTAAGGTACTCAGTAAAATGTATCCAACAAAATATCTCCTTCTAAGTATGTTCTAAAGGCATTTTTTAACATTTCAATATAAAAAGAAATTGTGTCATTCCTTTTATAGATAACATGGGAAGATAATTCCATAGAGTTGCAAGACAGTTTTTTCCCCCTCATCAATTTTTCATTCAGTTATTAAGTCCCTCATTCTTCCTGTGAAACTATTAAAGTATTAAAACTGAGAGTTTTTTCCTTCCTTTTTCATTCTAGTCTGGTTAATGAAAAAGTTCAACACACTGTCATTTCTTAGAATGATGATCCACTGAATGTAAAGTCTCAAAAGATTAATTTTGATGAAGCTTAATCGGAACAAGATTCAAGAGAATTACATTCAATTCTTTTCTATAGTCATTTCCTTTTAAGCTGAATTTTAGATTTTTACAACATTCCAAAAGATGTTAACCTTTACGGCAGTGGTGGGTTACTACCAGTTCACCCCGAATCAGGCAAACCGGTAGTGGAGGCGGGAGGCTCCACCCACCCACCTGGATGCTTCTGTGCATACACAGAAGGGTCGTGCGCGAGCGCCCACAAGCAAACCAGTAACAATGGGTTTTGAAACCTGCCCCTGCTCTACAGTTACATTTCCTCATAGTTGTAAGTTTATTGTTATAAATGAACAGCAGAGACATCTAAGCTAAAGGGATAAAAGAAAAACATCTTGAATCTATAAGATAGCAAAATCCAGAGAGAAGTGGAGGATTCATATATCTCTGGAGTGCTTCACATTTAAGACTTCTCCATTAGTGCAATTTTTATTGATTAGAGAGAGTCTTTTTTTATTTTTATAATGGAGGAAGTCAACCAGACTTTAGTTTATTGTAGTAGTAAACTTTCTGAAGCTGAAGCTGTAATTAAAAGGTACATTTTTATGTAATAAATTTGTAGGCCAAATATTTTAAAAAACTATTTCCATTCTAAAGGTATATAAATTAGATAATCAGTATGCCAATGGGGTTTCTTTTAACAATAAATAAAAGTTGTTTGCAAGAAGTAAATGTCAGGAATAAAAGCTATTAGTTCACAGATATTTTTAGGTAAAACAAATTGCCCTTAAGTAGGCAGTGTTGTTGCCTTTGATCTATCTTTATGATCACAAATATGTATTCAAATATTAATTGTTGTGATTGTTGAGCTGCTGTGAATGGAGTGATTATATGAGATAGGCAGCCGGACAAGTCCTGTAGACAAACAAACAGTGATGTCCTATATATGTTCCCTCAGAAATAAATTTATCTGTGTTTACAGAGACTTGTTTTCAAGAAAGTTTACATGAGATTTGCAATCTTAAGAATACTCACCATCATATATAAACCGAAACATAAAACTATAACATACCAAGCAATATTTTATTTATATATTCACCTTTATTATTTTTACAAATAAATCAAAGTGGCCAACATATCCAACACATCTTCCTCCTTATTTTTTACCCACAACAGTCCTGTGAGGTGTGTTGAGTTAAGAGAGAGTGATTGGCCAAGGATCATCGAGCTGACTTTCATATCTGAGGCAAAACTAGAACTCACAGCCTACTGGTGATTGGCTCAAGGTCACCCAGACAGTTCTCGTACCTAAAGTGAAACTAAAACTCATGGTGTCCCATTATCTTTTCTTTTTTTATTATTTTTTTTTATTAATTACATTCCTTAGTGCTTAATACACATCATGTTGTCTGGGTATTTAAGTTGCTTAACAATACATAATTACTTTCTTAATCTCCACCTCTTTTTTCCAACCACTGATAAAATAGATTCCATGTTTGATAATATTCTGTATCTTCTTTCTGTTTCATTTTTCATGTCAGTCTGTCCATTTCTGAACACTTTAGTATCTTCTTAATTATTTCTTCATCTCGTGGTGTTTCTACATTTTTCCAACATTGGTTAAATACAATCCTCACTGCTGTCAATTTGTGCAATATTAAATACATACTTTTCTTATCAAGTTCACCTAATATTATACCTAATAAAAATAGTTCATAGTTTAAAATCTACATGCTTTCCAATCATCTTTTCTAGCCATGTATGTATTTTTTTGCAAATTTCTTTTGCTTTGCCACAAGTCCACCACATACAATAGATAATATGTGCCCGTTTTTTGTTTACATCTCCAACATTTGCTAGACATATTTTTAAACATTTTAGCTAACCTGGCCAGTGGTAAGTGCCATCTATAAAATATTTTATGTAAGTTTTCTTTATACGAAGTTGCCATTGTTAATTTATAGTTCCTTTCCCATAAATTTTGCCATTCCTCTAATTCTATATTATGACCACAAAAAATTCCCACTGTACCGTTGTATCTTTTACTTGTACATTTTCCATTTTCAAAAGTTATAAATCTTCTTAATTAATTTTTCATCGGAATTCAACAGTATTTGATCAAAGGGTGTTTGCCCTTTATAAAAGCCATACTTTTTCATATCTAAATGGTCTCCCATTTTCTAGCATAGCGCCTTAACCACCGGATCAGTGCTGTCTCGTCAACTGTTGGGAAACTCAAAAACTACAGTAGAGGGACTTCAAAAAGACCAAGATGCACAGCATGCCTATGCAGGAGCTCAAAGGGCATTGGGATTTTGTTAAGGCCTTGCACCAAATTATATAATCCTGCTACCATGGTAACAAGCCTGCAGGATCTGATCTTGACTAGATGATACATAACTGAAAACTTTACAATAAACTATTGCTTCGCAGCTGTGTAAAGAATCTCTGCCTTTCTTTATTCATTAAGAAAGTGGGAGAGGAAACAAGCTGGTTAACTCAGAATGAACTTAAAACTTCCATGTAAATATTTAGAATGTTTTTATTATGAAGACAAAATCATAATATGTCATTAAGCTTCTCAAAATATGGTCATTAAGTGAGATGCCATGTGACCACTTTGCTCAACTACTGTAATTCTGGCACTCCTGGGCATTGAGTGATCTTGCCGGTCATTCAGTGGGTAAAGTCCCAGATAAGGTGTTGTGATCCCGGCCCTGGAGGCTGATTTATCTTCGCATGCTGATTCGGAGGATGATATGGAGGAGGAGGAAGCTGTCACGAGCTATGTGCCAGAGGGGCCATCTTCACTGGTGAGTCAGCAAGAACTGACAGTTGCTGACGTGCCTATGGACCCCAGCCAAATTGAGGAGGAAACAGCGGCCGGTAACGACAAGGGGGAGCCCCTATTGGATGCAAGAGAGAGACGTAGGAGACGTCATAGAGAACAGCTATTGCCACATCCTAAGAGGTGTGGTCAGGAGACGTAGGGCCACACCGTACAAAGTATAAAAGGAGTGTGACTGGGCTGGAAAGGCGTGGTGAACAATTTGTTGGCGTTTTGGATGCAGTGGAGTTACAACTGTTAGTTTGGAGTTTTTGACAAGAGACTGCATTCCTGCATTAGCTTGCTGGCTGTCTGCCAAGACCTTTGGAACATTGCCCGGTAACTATTGGACTGATATACGTTTTGGAAGAGAACTATTTATTAAAGGGCCAGCTTCAGTCTCTCTAGCCTGCGTTTGTTACTGCCGGCTATTTGAGCCTCTGCAAGGCCACTCGTGGGAGGGGACAGAACATAAGGAATGTGGGATACTTCAGGTCATAGTGGAAGGGACTGGAAGGCCCAGCACAGGCTATGCACAAATTGGGAAGTTGCTGCAGGGGGTCACAAAACCTCAGCCTCCCTGAAAGCCTCCCTGCCCCATTCAGCCTGTCAGTGCAAACAAAGCACCACATTTAACTTTACTGTTTTTATGCAGCTGCTGACACGATTTTCAGCCCCAGAGTGAAAAGGCAAAGGCTATAAAATCAGATGTGGTCACATGATGACTTGCTTAATGACTGTCATGACATAGGACCATAATTGCTGGCTCAATTAAGTTCGTAAGTTGAGGAACTACCTATATTTTTCTGCTGCTATAAAGCATTTTCTTCTAATTAAATTTATAGATTGGATTCCAACTTGAGTTTAGACATACTGAAATCAATTGTTTCATTGGTTTGAAACTAATCAAGGAAAGAACCAACCTAGAAATAAGGAGAAATTTCCTGACAGAACAATTAATTAATTGCCTCCAGAAGTTATGGGTGCTCCAACAATCGATGTTAAGAAGAGAATGCACAGCCATTTGTCTGGAAGGATATAGGGACTTCTGCTTGATTAGACGGTTGGATTAAAGACCTCCAAGGTTCCCTCCTACTCTGTTATTCTGAGGGCAGCACCATTAAATGTATGCACAGGTTTTTCTCTAGCAGGCTGATACAATTCAGCCGCATGGAGTCATAATCTGCAGTTGCTTGTAGAATTGGGAGTTGCGCTTAAATCGCTGGGGAAGAATTCCACCAGGACTTTTGCTGGCTGCCTGGGAATTTTTGCACCAGTAATCTAACACAACTGGGAAATAGCAGTGCAGATTTACATCATGATTTATAACTCAGACTTTGGGAATCTGCCTACAATATCCGTTGCAAAAAGCAATGATAGAACAGGCTATCTTTAGCTAAGAATTTGGAGCATAGCTTACATATGATTGGGCTTGGTTGAGTTTCTTTTCAAGTCAGTTTTTCACTCCTGGCAACTACCTTGTCAGGGCCCTGCAGTTTTCTTGGCAAGAGTTTTTAGAATTGGTTTGCCCTTGCTTCCATCCTAGAGCTGAGACAAAATGACTGGTGGAAAGTCGCCCAACTGGTTTTGTGCCTAAGGCAGAACTAGAAGTCACAACCTCCTGGCTTCCTTAACTCTCCAGCAAGTGATCTGACTCTCTTAAGCAAGTGACTGCATTTGTTAAGTGAATCATAGGTTGTTAAGCGAAACAGGCTTCCCTCGTTAACTTCGCATGTTGGAAGCCATCTGAGAAGATTGCAAATGACAGTCACATGAGCCTAGAACATTGAAACCATTATATATACATGCCAGTTGCCAGGCATCTCAATTTTGACCACGTAACTGGGAATATTGCAATTAATGGAAATGTGGGAACTGGTTGTAAGTCATTTTTTTTCAATACTGTAACTTCAATCACTTGCTAAACAAATGGTTGTAAGTCAAGGACTACCTGTAGTGCCTTTGGAATGCATGCTATACCTGGTTAAAATATTCTTAATACCTAGAAATCTGGACCTATTACTATTTGTATTTTGTATGAGTAAACTAAAGTATATTAAAATTAGTACTATGTGATTTCAGATGTTATATAGAATCCAGCCATAGTATTAATAGATTGTGTAAACAGCACATCATTTGTTGTTGTTAGTTGCAAAGTCGTGTCCAACCCATCGCGACCCCATGGACAACGTTCCTCCAGGCCTTCCTGTCCTCTACCATCCTCCGGAGTCCATTGAAGCTCATGCCGACTGCTTCAGTGACTCCATCTAGCCACCTCATTCTCTGTCGTCCCCTTCTTTTTTTGTCCTCAATCTTTCCCAGCATTAGGCTCTTCTCCAGTGAGTCCTTCCTCCTCATTAGGTGGCCAAAGTAGTTGAATTTCATCTTCAGGATCTGGCCTTCTAAAGAGCAGCCAGGGTTGATCTCCTCTAGGACTGACCAGTTTGATCGCCTTGCAGTCCAAGGGATTCTCAGGAGTCTTCTTCGGCACCATAGTTCAAAGGCCTCGATTCTTTGACGCTCAGCCTTTCTTATGGTCCAACTTTCACAGCCATACATTGAAACTGGAAAAACCTTGACTATATGCACTTTTGTTGGCAAGTGATGCCTCTGCTTTTTAGTACGCTGTCTAGATTTGCCATAGCGTTCCTCCCCAGGATCAAGCGTCTTTTAATTTCTTGGCTGCAGTCCCCATCTGCAGTGATCTTGGAGCCCAGGAAAATAAAATCTGTCACTACCTCCATTTCTTACAGCAATCATATTAGACAATAATTTGGTTTAATTTTGCAGGCATAGTTGAAACATAATCTTTGAACTTGGTGAATCTACTCCTATCCGGTATAGAAGGAGGTATCTGGTTGGATGCTTCAGTGGCCAAGGATGTTCTTATATGTATCCACAATACATCAGTTTGGAGATTTGGGTTCCTTAATGTCAGGGGATTGCACAACCAGTGTTCAAATGAAGTCATAAACACTGACACAAACTTGTAGTTTTATGTAAATAAATGCATTTGTATCAAACAAGATAGTCAAGAGCATTGTCAGGTAAATCAACACAGCAGGAATAAAAGGTAAAGGTTTCCCTTGCACATATGTGCAAGTCATTTCCGACTCTAGGGGGCAGTGCTCATCTCTGTTTCTAAGCCGAAGAGCCAGCGCTGTCTAAAGACATCTCCGTGGTCATGTGGCCAGCATGACTAAACGCCAAAGGCGCACGGAACGCTGTTACCTTCCCAGCAAAGGTGGTCCCTATTTTTCTACTTCCATTTTTTAAATGCTTTCGAACTGCTAGGTTGGCAGAAGCTGGGACAAGTAACAGGAGCTCACCCCATTACGCGGCACTAGAGATTTGAACCGCTGAACTGCCAACTTTCATTTGACAAACTCAAATGTCTTAGCCACTGAGCAGGAATACCATGAGGTAAATTACAGAGCATGCAGAGACACACAGGAAAAAAGGTGGAGGGGGGGAATGGAAACTCTCCCTCCACACCCACAGCAACCAATCACAGCACAGCTTGTCTCACACAGGAGCCAGCGCTCTCCAATCAATCAATTCTGACTGTGTGTTCTGGCTTACTACACAACCCCACAGCTCCAGCTACTAAATTTAAATATCTTAACACTTAATAATGCAAGAAATAGTAATATATGTATATGGTACAACACGTAACACAAGCAGCGATCTTATGACTCTAACAGCTGGATAGGGTATAAACCAGAGACTTAAATTGTTTTTCCACTTCCAGTGCAGCCAAATTGCAATGTAAATATTTCATACAGTAAAGCAGTACAAACAAAATATTCCAGTTTATAAATGGTAAAATGTCGTTCTCTCCATTCTGGCTTGTTTGGAACAGATAGGATTGTTTCTTTTACCCACCCCGCATTTACTAGTTTCTTGCTGTTTTTGTTTTTCCTTTTAATTATTAAAAATACTTTTTGTGTGAAGTTTGGATGGAATTAATTTGTTCCAAAATTGCTACCAACTGTATATGTGGATTGCAGCCATTTCCTGTATGATTCTCCTGTGTCCTGATACATTTCAACAATGATCTTCTTGTTTATTTTGTACCAAGTTGGAATAAGTAGGCTTATATTGTTTTCCGGTATGAAAAAAGTACAAACTTTAAGTCAGTGGGTGTCTCTATTGACTTATGCAATATCACACAAACACATAAATATATATCAGCAAAAGTATATTTAAAACACCTAGAGATTTGGAGGTTGATCCCAGGCATCAATTAACTTCAAAAACTAGAAAACCAAGTAGGAGAAAACAAAAAAAAAATCAGGGAAATGTTGAACGTAATACCTGAGAAAGGTTATGTCAGAATCTTAATAAATTACTGCAGTTAAATTGAACTTCTGCCTCTTTTTCAAAGGTGTATGCCTTACTTTGATTAGATGACTTATTGGCAGGTCAGAAAAATTCATATGGGGAACATCACTAATTAATCATTGCTTTCTTTAACCTTTACTTTAGACTTATTGGTTTGACATTTGAATCCCAGTGTATGTTGCTTCTTAAAATAAAATATGTTTAATATGAAAATCCCATCCTATTTCAATCAAATACGCTGAAATACAATTTCTTGTTTTAGCCAATGTAAGGTGTATTAGGTTTTTATTATGCCTTTCTATCATGGGTGCAAGGCATTATACAGCTTAGGATTCTTTCTGTTGTATTCCTGTAACACCTGAATGAGCTAGATTAAGCTGAGGGACATCTGCTAGACTTTTATAGCTAAATGTGGACTTGTAACCAAGTCTTGGTTAGTACTCAGCTCCTGAACCAATATATCACACAGCTTCCTTACAATTTACTGAGCAATATAAGCACAAGTCCAGTCAAAACTATATAAATGTCTAATCTTCATGAATTCATAGATATATTTTAAAATATACTGAAAGAGAAATGTTGAACAATTGAAGAAATGGGACGCCTACATTAGGATCTAATATTTGATTGTCTTGTACTTGGATACAACTCAGACATCATGATGCTGGAATTTCTCTTTAGATGCTGAACCAAGGGATGGAAATTCCCCTGTTTTAATGCCCACAAATGAAAGCTAACCTTATGGTCTTTTCTAGAACTGTCTCTCTAGAACTGAGAACAATTTAGCATAGACCCATAATCAGCACAAAGATTCTGGTTTCCATTATTTAAGAACATAATTCAAAAATTAAATTTATTTGTTGTCCATCTTGCCATGGGGCTACTCTGGATGACTTACAATAGGATATATCAGGGGTGTCAAACTCGATTACTTTGAGTGCCACATCAGGGTTGTGTTTGACTTGGGGGGGGGGGCATGGCTGCAATGGACGTGACCAGCTCAATGTCACTCGTGTCAGAGGTGCCTGTGGTGGCCAAGTGCTAAGGAAGGACTTCCCTCAGACCCTCCCTCGCTCTCGTTATAATCTCCTTCCTCCCTGCCTTCCTTTTATTCTTTTTCCTTCCCTCTTCATTCTCCTTTCTTCTTCCTTCCCCTCTTTCCTTATTTTCCCTTCCTTGCTCTCTTCTGAGAGAGAGAGAAAGAGAATTAATGTTTTAAATTTTTTATATGTGTAAACTGTGTTCAGGCAACTTTTGCCTTTAAAGGCATCCCATAAAAATTGGGAATAGACAAAAAAGTGTTAATTTAGCTTGTACTGATATAATCATAATGGGAACTTTCCTTTAGAATGATGTAGGGGAGATCCAAGAAAACAGCTTTTAAGCAACTGATCTGCAATGCAGCTTGGTAGTACAATTCTTTTATTGCTATAAAAAAAAAGATTTTGCATTTGCGATGTAGAATGGATGAATGGATGAAGCAGGAAAATTGTGAGATGAGCAAGGAGACCTGCCAGTTTTTATAACCCAGAAAGCACTGATGCATGCACATCATCCTTCAAGTTGCATGGATGAAGCTGGTCAGATCAGCTTCTGAATTCAGAAAAGGAGAACAGAGAGGCTGGATCCATTTTTGGTTTGGGGGACAAGTCAGACAGCTGTTGTCATGATTGGAGCAAGCTGCCTTCACATTCTCCTGTTCCTTAGCCTAAGGTCTTTTGTAGATAACAAAAGGGACCAGCCCACTTAAATTCTATGATTTTAACCATCTCATGAGAGGGAAGATGCCATTTTAACTACTAATTACATGTCAAGTTTCATCAAGTGCCTGGATTATGTAAAAACCCTCTGCTAGATGAAAATAAAGCATTCAATCCTGCTATTAGGGATAATGCAGAACACGAATGGCATTGATTTCTTTAACCCCTCTTAGATACTAAGAGCTTGTGGCTTCTTTCACGGAATCACAGAGGTAGATTGAGGATATCTGTTCTTTCTCAACTGGCAGCCAAGGGTGGGAATTATCTGCCCCATCCATTTCTTTAATGTATTTATCTACATTGGTAGGCTGAGTTACTGGCAGCCTCTTCTTTTGATACAATGCTGTATGAACAGCAGAAGCAAAAAGAAGAAAAATTGCAATAGGCATGGTCTTTGAATATCTCCATTTCTTCCCATTTTGATGTGACAAGGAGCCAGGAAACTGTCCTAAAGCATCTCATAGATAAGAAGAAGCTGATGAACCCCTATTTTTCACACCTCAGTTGCCCCTGCTACAAATAGTTTATGACATCATTGAATTCATTTGCCATCTGTACCCAACCTTGGAGATGCTAGATTGATGTAGGTCATTCATCCTTTTGCTTCCAGTATTCAGACAATGAATGATGTTTCCCATTGGGTCAAATTAAAATATGCAAATATAAGAGGGAAGTATGCTTGAGAGAGCCACAAGTTTTGCAGGCAGCTATAAATCCCATAGAAAATCCTTAAAGGAGGACCTTGAAAAAAAGAGAGAGGCTGTTCAATGGCCCCATGTTAGACATAAGAGCTTAGAAGCACAGCGGTCCAATTTTCTTCTCAGTTATTGGCTGACTCTTGAGGAAAAAATAATAAAGTGGAGGAGAAGAAAGGGAAAAAAGAAACGGAATGGAAGAGCCTGGGAAAAGGCATAGGACAGAGTCTCATAGCCAATCATATATTGAATTTGGATGTAGAGAATAACCACAGTTTCAGTGCAATCATCTGTATGTGCAACTTTACACAGCTCTAATTGCATGCCAAAATAGTATTTAGATGTGATTTGTTGAGCAGGACTGTGTATTTTGATGTACATCACACAGGGTGCAACAAAGACATCAAAACACCTCTGCAGTATTCCAGTGCAAATCTGATGCCCAACATTTTGATGCCTAGTTCTTCTGTATCTTTGAGTGATTGACCAAGTCATCCTATTCTTTTAAAGAAGCTGCCAATAAGACCCTTCAGTCTTTCACTATGTTTGGATTCCAGAGAGCTGGGTTGCCCGTACGAGTAGGGAAGGGGGGGGGAGAAAGTACCAACAGCAGATGCTCTATTGATGTGCTCACAGTGCCTAATTCAGGAAATGAAAATATGCTGTGAGAAAGTGACAAGATTTAGCCCTGATTTGCATCTTCATATCCTTTGAAGTTTTCCCTTGCTCTCTCCAGCAGGTTTTAGACTGAAAATCTTCCTTTTTTCTCTCTCTGCAGGGATCTCTTGGTTTCTAGATGCTGTCGCCCACCAGCTAGGTAGCTTTCCTTCCACAGTTCTCTTAATCAAACCAACTCTTTTTTTTTCCCCCAAGCATCCATCTTTGTTTTCTCCAGGGCGATCTGTTTCAAAATTGTGACAAAGGGGCATCTTTTGCAAATAGGAATACCTCTGCTAAAATTAAATAAAACTGGATATGAATGCAGTAGTGGGAATTTCTGGTTGCCCTGCTACTCCTGAAGCTTTACTGTGGATTAAAAATATCATCTGAAAACACTTGGATTCTCTGCTAATGATTAGCTGGGGGAAGTTCATGATTTCCAGAGTGATAAGCCTACTACAAGCGTTTGTGCATAATGAGACATTTCTGGCATTTCAGAAATGCCTGCTGAGTTGCTCCGAATGGACAGTTTTTGTGTCTGAAATGGCAAACACTGAGAAGCGGTTTCTGGAAGGGGAATTAAGACTCCTGGACTTCGAGGCAAAATTCCTCATCAATGTGAGGGATAAAGCCATGGGTGATCTGATTAAGCACATGTAAAGAATTTTTTAATGGGTCATTTTATGACGGCATGGCTAATTGAAAAATAATTCTGTGTGCCTGTTCTTGAGGTAGTATCCCATTCTGAATCTGAAAACTGCAACCAACTCAGTCTGGTGTTCTCCTCTTATTTGGTGAAAGTACACAGACGTTGAAAGGCAAAAACGGGCGGCAAAGAATTAAGGACACCACTTCCTTTCTGAAATAGGGCAGCTTGGATGGAGCATTTTCCTCCAAGGGGAAGAGCGGAATGCGCAAGGAGCACATGCTGTATTTGATAAAGCTTGGCATTGAGCAAAATTATTTTCCAGTAAGTCCCTAACTCCAATTCTCAAAGTATTTAAGTAGCTGAAATAGGTCCAATGATAGATATATTATGGAGAATATGGGGACTCATAAACATTCTCTTATTTTCCTTTGGGTGTAGGTAAATTCACACCAGCTTCTGCTGTTAGGACAGAGCTGGGAATTCTATAAAGCCATCTTCTCATAATTCAAGTATTTAATTGCTGGCTGAAGAT
Source organism: Ptyas mucosa (assembly GCA_012654045.1). Lineage (NCBI taxonomy): Eukaryota > Metazoa > Chordata > Lepidosauria > Squamata > Colubridae > Ptyas > Ptyas mucosa. The sequence goes on along the minus strand of WNWU01013631.1, from coordinate 9,735,165 downwards.
TCTGTCAATGGTCCCAAGTAGACTTCCAAAGCTATACTTTGAAAAGAAGTTTTTGCACAAGTCCTCTTGTACTTGGGCTGTCCAGATCAGAGCACCAATTCACAACTGGTCCACTACTGCCAGGATACGTCCCATTGATCCTTAATTTAAGAACCACTACTCTGCTGGCTGGAGAATTCTGGGAGTTGAAGTCTACAGGACTTAAAACTGCCAAGATTGGACAGCCCTGCTCTAAAGCATAGTTTGAACAATCAATTTTATGGTAGGTGTGGGAGGTTTTGAGAAATGAAATCTATATTAGATAATGATGGTAAAATAAAATGAAGAGGAACAACTGCAAAGCATAAATAATAATTAAAAAGAAGATTATAGAAAACTTTCCTCTTCCCTATCCATTTGTTGTTCCAACTACCAACCACAACTTAGATATTTTCCCCTTACACTGAAAATTGAACATTATTGCTAGTATCTGCTTGAGTCTAGTCCTTTTGATAGAACTCATAACCTTTTCCTAGAAACCATATTCCAAACGTCATTTACCTTGCTGTGTAATGTGAATATATAAGGGAGCCATTCTTGCTTAAATTTGGTTACAGTTTTATTATGGACACATAATAAATTTAGTAATTTTGCCATTCCTGCATATTCTCCAATTTTGATCTCCTAGTCTAATATCACTCCTATAATCCCTCTTCTCCAATGTTATGCCAAACCAGGCCTTGAAGCTGTCAGCATAGCAAATTGTAACATTTTTCAATTATGTTTTCTGGAATTATACCTAACAAAAATATTTGCAGTTTCAATTTTATTTGTAGGAGGTACTCAATAGTTTGATGATTTGTCTATCTTAATAATTATTGACAGAGATTGATTGATATGTCCCATCAAATTGCTGTGAAAACATAAATCACATAGACAGATTTTCCCTATGACAACCTGTCTGTAACCTGGTTTTTCAGCTCTTCCAATGATGCTCCATTGTATGCTCCTTCCTCCTTCCTTCCTTGTTTTCTTCCTCCTCCATCCATCTCTCTCCCTCCCTCCTTCCCCTTTCTGCTCACAAGCCATTCTTAAAATATTTTTACTCCCACTGACACTGTAGCAATACACCAAATACTGAAGGAGAAACGTGATCAGACACTAACCCAGAATAAGTATCACGTGTCTCATACAATGCTTTTAAAGTTCTGCTTATTGCTTAAATAAACTTTCCTTAATGTAACATGTTTTAGATGCGTTGCTTTGCCATGCTGGTTGGAAATTATGGGAGCTGAAATCTCTCTACATTGGAAGCCCTGGCTAAGGAGAACTGGCTTAAGACATTTTTAAAGCAATTGCAGGAGCAAAGAAGTCTTTTAATTTACCAGTGACTAAAATAGAAGGCTCTGAAGGTCTAGCATTACAGCTAGCAGACTATATGTTTCAGATAATTGTTTTGTGTCTGAAGCATAACTGTCCTCAGCCAGCTTGCAATCAAAATATTCCCACTGAATTCCTGGGTCAAGGATAAACTTTCTTCTAACTGCCCAATTTGGGGGAGAATTGTATATATCATTTTTAATATATGGTTTCCAGACAGGGCAGTAGCTAACTTTCCACTAAGTTGCTCTAGTACCCCATTCACTTTAGCCCTACCCCTGCAACCTGATGCCCAAAGAGAAAGTAAAAGGATCTTCCTTTCACATCTCAGCTGCCACATGTCCAGAAGATTGAAACAATACCTATGTATGATATCTCTGTTTATAGATTAGTTTCTCAATAATGGTGGGTGGCTCCCGGGTTCTGTCCGGTTTTATAGAACCGGTAGTAAAACCGGCGAGAGGCTCTGCCCACCTGCCATGACATCATCATGGGTCATCTGCGCATGCTGGCAGCATGCAGGTAGCATGCTGGTACCACTGCGAACTGGTAGTAAAGGTAAGTAGAACCCACCCCTGTTTCTCAACCTTGGCATTGCTGGCTGGGGAATTCTGGGAGTTGAAGTCCACCCAGCTTAAAGTTGCCAAGGTTGAGAAATATTAGATTATTTAAAAATATTTTGCCTTCTGCACACATTACCTTTATGTATACTATTATATTGGACTAGTCATAGCTCAGTGTATCAGCAGAGTCACGTCGCTAATAAATACCATAATATGGTCTTTGGGCTTAGCATTCTATGTGAATTCAACCAATGCGGTTTCCAAACCCTGATATATCTCTTGGGGTGTGTGTGTGTGTGTGTGTGTGTGTGTGTGTGTAGTTCTGTTCTTTCAATAAACCATGGTTAAAGTAATGTATAATCCAGTATTTTCTACTAACGTTTTAGAAGCTAGAAGTATAATTAGCCGGCATGGTTCTATTTACTTCATGAATCCCCTTGTGGACAATGAATGTTTTGAAAATTCCTTTGAAACAAATTAATTTAAAATATATGAAGATACTTAAATGGGAGTCAAGTTTGAGATATAAAAAGATACTTAAATGAGAATCAAAACTGATCCATTTGAACCTGCTGGCTTACTTATAAACCCAGCCTTCTGATTAAGTTCCCATATGGAAAACAAATTTGTGCCTGAGGCCATTTCATGCTCAAGCTAATGGAAATCCCCAAGTTTCTGTTTTAAAATTTGACTCACTGTAAATAAGGTTGTAAGGAAGGGAGCTATTTTCAGCTCCTTTGCTGAGTTGCTGAAATAAATATTAATATTGCTTGGAATAACACAGATAGTATACTCTCAAAAATAGATCATTTTTTGAAATGCTACCTCTGGTTATCTTGGGGGTAGCCTAGATCAGAGTTCACCAATCTTTTTGGCTTTGGGGAAGGGGGTGGTGGTTCCACATGAGCATCAGCCAAGCATGTGGAGCTCCATTTCCAAATAGAGCGTGCATGCGTTCACCCACTGTTCATGCAAGTGAGGATGTGCGTGCATGCGTTCTTGCTCACTGCTTTCTCGGCCCAGTTCTGAACAGCTCAAGGCTCATAGGTGGGCTGGGGGTTGGGGATTGGGGACCCCTATAATTAGACAAGGGATGTGGTGGCTCAGTGGCCAAGATGCCGAGCTTGTCGATTGAAAGGCAATTCAGCGTTTTGACTCCCTAGTGCCGCATAACGGGATGAGCTCCCATTACTTGTCCCAGCTTCTGCCAATTTAGCAGTTCGAAAGCCCGTAAAAAATGCAAGTAGAAAAATAGGGATCACCTTCGGTGGGAAGGTAACAGCGTTCCATGCACCTTTGGCATTTAGTCATGCCGGCCACATGACTACGGAGATGTCTTCGGACAGCGCTGGCTCTTCGGCTTTGAAACGGAGATGAGCATCGCCCCCTAGAGTCTGGAACAACTAGCACATATGTGCGAGGGGAACCTTTACCTTTACCTTTATTGTTAGACAATGTGTTAAAAGTTAAGTCAAGCTTCGTTGACAAGCAGTAAGTCACTTTTCCCAGGATTGTCATACTTTCAGCATCATCAAACCAATGGCCATAAATCAGGGATTACCCACAATAAATTGTGAAATAACAAAAATCCATCATCTGCAGTACATGCAGTTAAGATGTGCAGTTCTCAGAACATGCTCCTCTTGTTTTCCCTGTTTTTTCATATGAAAAAGTGAACCTCTGAATTACCCATCTGAAGGTCATAAATCTTCCCATCTGAATACTAGTTTGCCTCATGCAAAGTCAACTCCTTTTAGTGGTTCTCTGCCATAGTTAACAGGAACAAATCTGGACTAGTTTTCATTGCATTGATGACAATGCTGCTTTCCTTGGGCATTTAAGAAAATAAATATTAAAAAGTGATCCATTCTTATTGCCTCACATATATGCAAGCAATGAAGAATAGCAGAATTAATATTGCTGAAATCTCCCTTGACAAGCTACCCCAGCTAACCTTAGATGATACCTTAGATGACTTTGACTTATGATCACAATTGAGCCCAAAATTTTTGTTGCTAAATGAGACATTTGTTAAGTGAATTTTGCCCTGTTTTACAACCTTGGTTGCCATACTTGTTAAGTGAATCAGTGCAGTCGTTAAATGAGTAACGTGGTTGTTAAGTGAATCTGGCTTCCCCATTGATTTTGCTTGTCTGAAAGTCAAAAAAGATCACATGACCTGGGACACTGCCGCCGTCATAAATACAAGTCAGTTGCCAAGCTTCTTAATTTTGCTCAGGTGACCATTGGGATGCTGGAATGCTTATAAGTGTGAAAATGAACTGTTGTAACTTGAGGTCTATCTGTACTGGAACTGATCATTATTTTTATTCTTGGCACAGTTTTGTGTACAGGGGACCTTCTTAAAAACAGGACGTGATGATGTCTGGGCGGGTGGGCGGAGCCTCCTGCCGCCGGGGCTACCGTTTCGCCCGAGTTGAATAGAATCGACTGCATTTCACCACTGGTTGTATATATATGTTTAAGAGAGAGAAAGAGATACCTTGTGAACAATTCATTTCTTTTATTCAAAGTGAAGCCGAAGGACAAAAATTAGATTAATGAATATTACAACAAGGAAACAAATGACATTCAGACATTCTGCAAATTCTAATATTATGCTATTGTCAGAGAAACATAATATTTCCCAACATATTAGCATAGAAATAGCTTTGTTCCCTATCACCCAAAATAGCTTTTTCTTTCCTCCTTCTTTGTCATTCAGCTGTCAAAAGTAAGGCATCAGCTTTCAGAGTGAATGGACCCTTATGCAAAGTTTTGATAAATAGGTCTTGAAATATGCACATAATGAAATTCTTTGAACTCACATATTTCAAGAGTAAAAGGATTCTTAAAGCCAGTCAAGAAGGAAAGTAGAAAGGAAAACTTATACACAAATGTGAAAAATATAGTGTATGTAGAAGAAACTTCCATATATTTTTAGTCACATATTTGCTTTCAGATAAGGGAATAGAATTTATCTATATACAATAATTTTTGAAGCTATTGCCCATATGTCAACATTTCCTGACACTTTTGTTTGTGTAGATGATATTTTAGAGTCTGTGAGAGAGATAGGCAGTTTTCGGAGGGAGGGAGGAAGGGTTAGGGTTAAGGTTAGGGTTAGGGAAATATTTTAAAATAGTATTGTTGACTTAGCTCCAGAAAATTTGAAGCAACTTTGGAAATCGTAAAGCAATGAATAATAGCAATAGGAGGGAAAGCTGAATGCTGTGGTGCATAAATCAACCAATTGAAGCAAAATCAAAATTTCCACAAAAATTGTTGTAAAATCAGGCCAGCCATGTGACCAACCCAATTCATAACTCTCATGAGTTACAACCATGATGGGTAGGTTCTATTATGCTTATAACTCAAGAACTACCTATAAGTCAGCTTTGGTTTTGCTCAGGTGCTTTAAGAGGAACTGAATGTAGACAGGAGATGTAGCTGTTAATTTGTCACTGGTTAAGGCAAAACAACATCAGTGGTACTCTTATGATCAAGTACATTGGAGTGCTTTAGAAAAAAAATAAACTGAAGTACAGTTCTTTAAGCACAAGCTCAACTCTGAGCTGGACATCCTGGACTTCAGAGAGTAACCAAGGCGTCCATGGTAGACTTAAGCTATTGCCATTGCTTTTTTTAAACTCTTCATCAAAGTGGTAAGTGTCCGGTCCTGTCAAGTACCAGGGAAATCAAGAGATCCAGGCAATACAACTGTATATAAAAATTTATTGCAAGCTTAAGCTTTCTACAAGAATTTGAACTACTAACAGTTAAGGGAAATTAGCAGGAATTAAGAATAGAAGGAATTCAAGGTGGGCTGGACTTAGATCTTTTATGGGTATGAAGGAACTCATGACTGATGATGCGTTTGACCCCTCCCTCAGGCTCAGCCTAGTCATCTCCCACAGGTCTATCCACATAGCCCGAATTCATACAGAAGTGATCTCTTCAAAGGATTAGTGAATTCAGGATGCAAGTAACAGAGAAGATGTTAAAGATAAGAAGCGGAATGTTTGTGATCTTCAAACATTATCCTCTCCTCCTTTCAAATTCGACAATTCTTTTTAAGGAAATGGCGCTATGAGTCATCCACAAAACTCTTTTGTCATGAAACTCATGCTGAAACAGACAGAGAATTGTGGTGGCAGCTAATTTAGTAGTTTGCGTAACTGATCGCAATTACATTTGTGTGTAAGAAAATGACCTTGAGAAAAAGCAAATAAAACCAAGCAAATGAATGCTGGGTAGCCACCCTGGTTGAGTTTTAATTTTTGAAAGAAAAATCGTTGACGTTGCTTTTTAGAGTAATCCCAGGCTTTTACTTATGGGTTTGCATCAGTGGTGAAATCTGAACTGGTTTGCTACCGGTTCATTGGCTGCGCATGCGTGTTGCGCTCCAAGCATGTGCTGTGCGCACACATGCACAGTGCACACCAAGCATGCACTGTATGCGCACATGCACAGTACAGACCAAATGTGTGCTGTGCACGCATGCATGCATGCTGCATGCAAAATGCATGCTATGTGCACTGTGCATCAAACACATGCTATGCATGCACAATACGTGCCAAACGCGTGGAAAAAGGAGGCTTTGGAAGGTAAGTAGAACAGCGAGGTGGGGGAAAGCAGGATTTCCTGCTTTCTAGCGATTTTAAATTGTGCGGCACAGCTGATCATCAGAAATACCGGTTCGACGGAAGTGGTAGGGGTTTTTTTACTACGGGTTCACGCAAATCGGTAGTTTTTATCACTACCGGTTTACCTGAACCGGTGTGAACCGGTAGGATTTCACCGCTGGTGAATCGCTGCACCGCTTGCATCTCCCAAGATGCACACGTCCGTTGGCATGTTGACTGATAAGCTGATGTGTAAATGAAGAGCTGCTGTAAAAGAAAATATATGAAGTTCAATATTGAACTATGGACTTCTTGATGCTTTCTGAAGTTGCTCTTTGGTTGCAGAAGTTTCATTACCCAGCTGGGTAACATCATCAGTGCTGATAAAAGAATTGGATTACTGCACTGTTGTCCTACATGTTTGTTTTTCGGTAGTCATGAGATTAGCCTTCTGCGACCTATTGACTTTTAGAGATACTGAATTTTAGCTCCTAGATGTCACAGCATTCTGAATATTAAAATCCAACTAATCTAGAGGGCACCAAATTATGCTGCTTCGTCTTATCTTGGATAAAGTTTTGCATGTCCAGAAACTACCCATATTGGTTTTGAATTCCTGTTTTCACAATTTTAAAATGTCATAAAACATTTAAAACATTATTTTAAATGAAAATCAAATAAATTATTTTAACTACTCTTTCAACATTTGTATCTATATTTATCTAAACATTTAAAATTGATATCAGCCTTCTAGGTAGACCAGACAAGAAACACAACTAGATGAGCTAATTTTACTTTATTATAAATAAACTACATTAACTACATTAGCTTCACAGGGCTCATCAGCTATGTACATATTTTATATTGTATTTGTCGCTTTAAATCTAGGATAATCAGCTTTTGCCATTTTTTAATGCCCATTTTCTTCTAGTGACCCTGTGGCCAACACTTCCACTTTGTGAAACCCTTGAACTTTTCCACAGAAATATAGTCAGGCTTTAAGCCTTTTGAAGATACATCTCTTGGGCTGAGTTATAATGTAGTGAACATTCAGCACTTCAAAGATTCATGACATTCTCACCCGGATGTCTCATTTATGAAGAAATGCCAATAAATTATTTAAAATGGCATTCTTGCTGGTCTTAGCAGTTCTGGATTGACTTTGAGAATCATTGGGAATTTTGGCAGGTTTTCAGCAGCTCTTAAGAGGTACTTGCTGTTAAATGTACAGGAATGGAAGAAGACACTTAATCCTTTCTACTGTATTGGCACCTTTGCTAATGAAAGCAACAGTTAATGGAAATAAGAAATGGTAATATTTGAATAACCTTGGAGAAGCTACACTAGATCAGAAAAAGGTTCATTTTAGTCCAGGATCCACAGTGAATAACCAAAGAAGTCCCTAAGACTCACATGGAGATTTTCTATCAAGTATGTCAGGCCTCAAGAACGACACGTGGCCGTGGAATTACTTCTGAATGGTTTCTTTATTGTTATTCACCTACAGACAGAATCTTGCTAGACTAAAGCAACTCTCTAGTTCCGTAATGGTTAACCTATGGCATGCGTGCCACAGGTGGCACGTGGAGCCATATCTGTGGGCACGTGAGCGTTGCCCTAGCTCAGCTCCAGCGTGCATGTGCGCACCGGCCAGCTCATTTTCAGGCCTTTTGGGTCCACCGGAAGTCAGGAAACAGCCCGTTTCCTGCCTCTGGAGGGCCTTGGGGGAGTGGGGGAGGCCGTTTTTGCCCTCCCCAGGCTCCAAGAAAGCCTCTGGAGCCTGGGGAGCCTGGGGAGGGCGAAAAACGGGCCTACTGGGCCCATCACTAACCTTTTTGCTGATGTGTGACAAAAGCAAGGGGAGCATGGGGGCGGGGGGTCACATGCGCATGCATAGGGGGGCATTAAACTATGGGTGTGGGCACGTGCGTGCGCAAACACCCCCCCCCCCGTGCTCTCCCCCCCGCTTTTGGCACATGACGGCAAAAAGGTTAGGCATCACTGCTCTAGTTCCTTTATAGATATTCTCTGTGGGTTGCTAGGGACAGGTCATTTTAGCCCTCTCCCTGCCTACCAGTTTTCTAAACCCGCACTGCCTCTTTGCCTGCTGTGAAGCAGCCCCTCCCTCCTGGGACTCCAGATTGCATTCCATCCAGCGGTGGGTTTCCCATATTCTTATCACCAGTTCGCCCCCCCCCCCCCCCCCCCCACCCCCCGCACCGGGCGCATGCACTTTGCTCCTGTGCATGCACCCGGCCTTGAAAACATGGCTAAATAGGACAGCATTACACCGAGGCGGGTAGGCCTGCTACCGGTTCACCCTCTGAATACCACCTCTGATTCCACCACAAGTAGCTAATAATCACGGGGTTTTTTTCAGTAGTGTTTCCTGTACTATTTTTCCAAAAGTTCATATCATCTAAAAGCATCAATTTCTGAATTACCATTGTGTGCAAAACACATTTCTTAATGTTCTGAAGGAGGTGATATATTTTAGATCATTGTGTTCATGCAAGACTCACAAGTTCTATTATCACCTGGAACATTTGTTTGAAATCTGGAGAATTCTTTTTCTTTTGACCTATGTGAAAAGCAATGCAAGAATATCTTCTGCTTGGAAACCCAGCGCTCATGTTGCAAACATGTGCTTCGTAGGTTGTAATGTTTACAAATCAGAAAGCTGATGTCTGTCTTGTTCAGCTTATAAATCCAAGAAAGGCAAGGACTGTCATTCTAACATTTTCTGCTTAATAATTCTACTCTATCATTCTTCATACTTGAAATTCTTGTTCATCCCCGAATGTGCTTTCTCAGTAACCCTCGATTTAACGATCTACTTTTTTATTCCCAATTGAAATGAAGAATACTTACGTATGACAAGAATTGTTAGCATCCATTCCTTGATCTTTACTCTTTTTCTCTAGTTTTAAATCCCAATTTCTTCGATTCAGGGATGCTCTTTGCATATTTAAACTGTCATTATTATTATGCAGTGTAACTGCATAATTCTGATGATAATAGTATATGCACTAACAGGATTACTTTGAAAAGTAGTATAATGACCCTCAAATATTATGTGTAAATCCTATGGATTAAACAGTCCCTGCCAAAGGAGGCTATTTTGGTAGGAAAGATGGGAATAAGAATAGCAGAAAATTGCCATGTGAATAGAAGAAAATTTAAGAGATGGGTGAGAAATCTGATTCTCCAGCTAAGGTTGAAAGCAAATCCCAATATCTAAGCTTGCTGGTGATGAACACTGGTAGGAAGATAAAAATAGAACTTGCACATAGAATGAGAAGAAAAAGGCACGGCTGCTAATATTCTCTATATAAAGAATTTCTACTTCAGAAATTATATGAAGTCCTCAATTAACTGTAGTAATTGGGACCAGAGTTTCTCCCATTAAATGACACGATTGCAAAGTGCAACATCACACGAGTATGCCATTTAACAACTGCAGTTCTGGCAGTCCCTGTTACTATCATTAAGCAAATCACTGTGGGTCATTAAACAAGAATGTGACCGCAATTTCCGGTTTCCCGCCAGCTTTCCCATTGACTTTGCTTGTGGGAAGCTAGCAAGTTACAAATCATGACCACAGGACACCGCAATGGCCAGGACTTTGAAGACTGGTCAGAAGTACCAGGTGTTCAGCATCATCATAAATTTAAATAGTTGCTGAACATGTGGTTGTTACTGAGAACCCCTTGTAGAATAGAATCGGGATTCTTTCTAAACTAATCCTGCCCAAAATACTGTTTGTAAGCCAAAGGTTGCTGGCTATGGAATCGTACCCAGATTGCTTACCTCTCTTGAAATTCTAAGATTGCCTTGACATTCATTTACAGAATACCCGAACCTATTTCTTTTCTTATGTATTTTTTTCTTATTTGAAGGAAATACCAGTACATTGATTGCTAACTTAAATCACCAAAATTCCTGTATATCATTTTGTCCTTGCTTTGTGCCTAAACCCACTTTTTAAGAGATAAACTGGGCAGAATTCCCTGCCCAGCAAAACTGAAAGGCAGATGCTGTTCTTTCTTAACTTGTCATATCATTTTAGATAGAGTAACTACTTCTATTGTAACAGAATACGGCGTTAAGGATGGTTTGTTCACAGAGATGTGGGAGAGCTGGGCCTCTGTGTCTGAAAATCAGCGGAAACAGTTATGTAAGGTTATTTTTACCGACAATCCATTTACAATCCATAAAATTTAAGTTTAATTTTTGTGAAGCCTACCATATTTTTCAGAGCATAAGACACACCTTTCCCCCCCCCCCAAAAAAGAGGGTGAAAATCTGGGTGCGTCTTACATTCCGAATGTAGCCCCATCCAGCTTCTCAAACCGAGGTTTCAGAGGCTGAAAAAAAGCATCAGAAATGAAGCTTCAGAAAAAAAGCCTCCAAACAGAGCTTCAGAAAAGAAGCTCCCAAACAGAACTTCAGAGGCTTTTTTCCTGAAACTCTGTTTTGGAGGCTTTCAGAGGCTGAAAAAAAAAGCAAAAAAAAAAAAAAAAAGCAAGGCATAGAGCTCACAACCAACGAACTTGTTGCTAAAATTCCCCTCTGGAAACAGCTGATTGGGGGTATTCCAGGAGACTAATCCACCCGCCAATCAGCTTTTTCCTTATTTTCCTCCCCAAAAACTAAGGTGCTTCTTATACTTCGAAAAATACGGTAATTGAATGTCCTAAACGGGCTTACATCTTTTGAACTCTGTAATAAAATGTGGAATTGATTAGGATAGATAAGATTGATGTAATTTACACTTATACTTTACTAAATAGCTGTGCAAAACATTCTGTAATGGTATATAGGTAGTCCTCAACTTATGACAGTTCATTTAGTGACCATTCAATGTTACAACAGCACTGAAAAAAGTGACTCATGACCATTTTTCACACTTATGACCATTGCAGCATCCCCATGGCCACATGATTTACATTCAGGCAACTGACACATAGTTATGACGGTCACAGTGTCCCAGGGTCATGTGATTATCTTTTGTGACCTTCTGACAAGCAAAGTCAATAGGGAAGCCAGATTCACTTAACAATCATGTTACTAATTTAACAACTCGAATGATTCACTTAACAAATGTGGCAAGAAAAGTCGTAAAATGGAGCAAAACTCACTTAACAAATTTCTCCCTTAGCAACATAAACTCTGGGCTCAATTGTGGTCGTAAGTCAGGGAATACCTATAGTTTAGATGGTGGGGTGTTTTTTTTGGCTCAGTTTCTTCTTGGATTGCAAGTAGTCCTCGACTTACAACCATTCATTTAGTGATCATTCAAATTTACAACATGACTGAAAAAAGTGGCTTATGGACCGGTTCTTGCATTTAGGACTGTTGCAGCACACGATCACACGATCAAAATTTGGACACTTGGTAGCTGGCACATATTTACAATGGTTCCACCATTGGTGACCTTCCCAGATGACTTCAGTTACAGTAACAGAGTTGGAAGGGACCCTGGAGGTCATCTAGTCCAACCCCCCTGCTCACGCAGGAAACCTATACTAGGGATTTGAACCGCCGAACTGCCAACCTTTCTGATCGACAAGCTCAGTGTCTTAGCCACTGAGCCACCTAGTCTGGCAAGCAAAGTTAGTGGGGGAAGCCTAGATTTACTTAAGGACCACATGATTCACTTAACACCTATGGCCCAAAAAAAAGGTACAAAATCAAGCACAATCCACTTCCTTAGCTATGGGAATTCTTGCCCTAATTCTGGATGTAAATTGGGGACTATCTGTACAGAAAGTCCTCAACTTGTGACCGCAATTGAACCCAAAATTTATGTTGTTAAGGGAGACATTTGTTAAGTGAGTTTTGCCCCATTTTACAACAGTTCTGATCTGTGGTTAAGTGGATCCCTGTAGCTGATAAGTTTGTTAAGTGAACCTGGCTTCCCCATAGAATTTGCTTCTCAGAATGTTGCAAAAGGTTACAGTTAGGGTTAGCAATGGTCATAAATATGAGTCACTTGCCAAGCACCTAAATTTTGATCACATGATCATGGGGATGCTGCAAAGATCGTAAAATGGTGAAAAACAATCATAAGTCACGTTTTTCAGTGCCTTGGTAACTTTGAATAGTTACTAACCGAACTATTGTAAGTCAAGGACGACCTGTATTGCGTATGGGCTTGTGTATGTCACAATAGCACACGATTTGAAATCTCGAATCACTTCTATGAAGGGTGTGAAAAATTCCAGATCAGCTCCAGCTGCGTATGGCACCATGCCTCCTTCTCTGTCTGGTAGCTGAAGCCACTTCATTTCTAATTCAATTGTGGTATAACTTGAAACCCACTATAAAATTTGTGTTTGTCTGAGGTCCTGCAATCTTGCAGAACTTAAGACACATCATTTTTCCATTTGGAAAACTTGGTTCTTCCTTTGTGGTTACAAAGCCAACCGTCTTTTAAGACTTTTCAGCTGCTACTTATGGTAATGCACAGAAATACTGGGGCCAGACTCGTATTTTAATGGAGAAGATTCTCAAATGAATATAAAACTGAAACCAGAGACTTTTCTTTCAAGACTACATGACAGGGAACTTGAAAAAATATCTGGAGCTTTTATTATTATATATGCTGACTGTAGCAAGAATTCTTAATGCACAAATAATAGAAAGATATATTAATCTCCACAATAGAAGAATGGATAGAAAAACTTGCAGAAACAGCCAAATTAACTGCTTTAGTCAAAGGGAAAAAAATTACTGTAAATCTAGTTTTGTTTCTATTAAGCAACCGCTTCTAGGCATTGTGCTCCAGGCAGAAAAAAAATGAAAGTTGGCTTTGGGATTTCCTGATTAGATAAATCCGTGGTGCAGTTTATGGCTAGTTTACTCAGTATGTAAAAGTAAACAGTTGTGGCTGTATCTTATTATTTATATTCTATTGTGCCCAAAATGTTGGAAGTTAATGCCTTTATTTTTTTCCCTCTCACTACACACCTTTCTTTCTCCTCTTTCCATTCTCCATTTTCCTACTATCCTTATTTTCATTTGTATTTAATATTCTGAAATTTAATAATAAAGAAAGGCTATTCAGCTGACTGTGTAAGATACTCAAAATATGGCCTCGGGATCTTGTAATGGCAGGATGGGACCATAAGGTACCTATATTATTATTGATTTTGCTGCTCCACAAATTACATTTCATGGTTTAATAGCTCTGCTGCTTTTAATATTTTCAGTGATTTTTGTTGATATTTTTAAATTATGTATTAGACTGTTCTAATTTAACTTTGTTCCCCACCCGGATCACAGATGTGAGATGGGTGGCTATATACATTTACCAAATAAATAAGTACTGCCAAGGCAATCAACATAACAAAAAGTAAGGTCATTGATGAAAGAAATAAGCATAGCAAAATTGAAGTTGTTGGGAGGTTATCATGGTGAAAGAACAGGGGTGAAATCCAGCAGGTTCTCACAGGTTCTGGAGAACCGATAGTGGAAATTTTGAGCAGTTCGGAGAACTGGCAAATACCACTTCTGACTGGTCCCAGAGTGGGGTGGGAATGGAGACTTTGCAGTATCCTTCCCCTGCCACACCCACCAAGCCATGCCCACCAAGCCACACCACACCCACCAAGCCACGCCCACAGAACTGGTAGTAAAAAAAAATGGATTTCACCACTGTGAAAGAACTGTGGCAGCTCAATCAGTAGAGAAGAGAATGTGGCTGTGGGATTTGGAGGGGAATAAAAATGGCGGGGTTGCTGAATGATCTGGAAAAGGATCTCCAGATACCTTAAAAAAAAAACCCTAAATGTGGATGAGCTCTGACTACTATCCCTTCTTCAATGATCAGATGGGTTCTTTTCCCAAGGACATGTCAAACTTCAGGGAAATCAGGAGATTAAAGCAGTTCAAATGAGTATAAAGACTTATTGCAAGCTTACAAGAATCTGACCAACTGCCGGTTAAGGGAAATGAACGGGAGATAAGAAAGGCATTCACAGTGGGCTGGACTTAGATCTCTGGCCGGCACACAGGGATTCGTGACTTATGACTTTGACCCCTCCCTCTGGCTCAGCCTGGTCATCTCCTACTGGACATTTTCTACTGTGTTTCCCGGAAAGTAAGACCCTGTCTTATATTTTTTTGAAATCCGAAATAAGCGCTCGGCCTTATTTTCGGGGAGGTCTTATTATTTTGGGGCGCGTGGAGCAAGATGGGGCTCCTCTTGCTGTATTGCCTGATTTCCAGCTCTGCATTTAAATATTTTTGGGGAGGGCTTATTTTCAGGGAGAGGCTTATTTTAGCGCATGCGCTGAAAAGAGCCTTGGATAGTACAGTGGTCTAAAGCACCCTGTTATTAACACAGCTGCCTGCAATTATTGCAGGTTCGAATCTCACCAAGGCTCAAGGTTGACTCAGCCTTCCATCCTTTCTAAGGTAGGTAAAATGAGGACCCAGATTGTGGGGGGCAATAAGCTGACTTTGTATAAATATACAAAAAGTATGAAGGCTATTGCTTAGCGCATTGTAAGCCACCCTGAGTCTCCGGAGAAGGGCGGCATATAAATCAATTTTTTTAAAAAAAAAGCCCAATTGGGCTTATTATCAGGGAATGTCTTATTTGCGGGGAAACAGGGTACCTTCTAAATGGCTTTGGTGCATCCTGCCAGAGGAGAACCATTTCATTCTCTACAAGGGTGAACAAAGAATGTGGGGGGAGGGAACTCTCTCTATGTCCGTGGGCTCCCTCCTGTGAATTCTCACTATCTCTTCTGCTTTCTATAAGTCTGCTTTCACATGGATGTCTACCAAATAGCAATTTTGAAACCTCAGGATGTAATTAAGGATGCATTAAAATGTGCGTGATTCATCAGCATACCATCAGGATATGTAGGAGTGCTTTTTATGATGCACTCAGGGTGTGAAGTCCCGATGCATTCAAAATGCATTCTTAGTTACAAGAGAGAGACCTATCAGGTGGCTGGAGGAGATACAAAGCAAGCAGACAGCTACAAAAGAAGAGACAGATTTTTTTTTTCAAAAAAACAAAAAACCCTAAAGATGAAACCTCCCTAGAGAATGTTTTTGAGCATGCTGAGTCTCTTTGGAGAAGAAGGAGCCTCAGGGGCAGAGGGTGATCAGAACTAATAAATTCAGTTTTCTTTGTTTAGAAAGATAGCGGTTCTCAACTTTTGTAAAGTGCTCAGATAATGAAATCCCAATATATCCAAAATGGTACCACCAGAGACAGATCCAAGTATACTGACGGGAGATGCGAAGGTGGATTTTTTATCCCGCTTCCTTACGTTTTTAAATGACACAAAGCAGCGAACATACTTAATATTGCTTTCTCCTTTTATTTTTTCTACAACAACCACCCTATGAAATGAGTTAGGCTTAGAGAGAGCGAGTGGCCCAAAGTCACCCAGTCAGATTTCATGCTGATCAAGCAGGACTAGAATTCACCATCTCTTGGTGATTGGCACCAATGTTACCCAACCAACTTTCATGGCTAAGGCGAGACTGGAACTCACCATCTCCTGGTGATTGGCCCCAAATCATCCAGCAGGATTTCATGGCTAAAATGGAACCTAGAACTCACAAACTCCTGGTTTCTTGCTCTGAATTAAAACATTGTGAAGCCCCAAATGAGTAAAAAATCTGGTATAAATTCTTCTGCCCTGTTTTCAAAGTAGCTTCTCCAATATTGAATTGAAACAAAAAATAAAAAAATGGCATTTTATGAAGTAGCTTAATACATGACAATATAATGATGAGAGCTCACTCACCAGCCCTGACTATGAGGAGCACCCATCAAGCATGAGGTCAGCAAAAGGAATGTGGAGATGGGAAAGGTGCAGATCGCTGGGTCCCTTTCCAAAAAACCCTGAGACCTTTTAACTGGACATTGGCTAATAACAGGGGGATGGCCAGGGGAGAAGGGAATAATTGCATTCTTTGCACCAAGCCAACATATCCTGCCTGTAGATGTATATATTGGGCAAGGCTATACACACACACGCGCACACACACACACACACACACACACACACACACAGTCTCTCCCAAAAGTTGTTACATTATACATAAATAATGGTATCACAGATTTCATCATGACTCCCACAATAAATCATACCCTTGGAAGGGTATATGTTTAAAGTCAAAATTAATGACTTGCTGATAGATATAGTCATTTGCAACATGGATGGAAATTTAATTTCCCCACCTAGTAATAAGATGAAGGATTTTGTTTAATTATTTATAACTGCTGATTAAAGCCAGGCTGAAGCAACCCAGACAATGGAATTAACATTTTATTCATTTCCACTGTTCTCCTGCATGTCCAGCCTACACAGGCAGTAATTTATGTGATCCAGATTATGTTTTCTGGATATCCTCCAAGCGCCTTATATTCCAAATTATGATTGAAATAGATTGACCCCCTACACCTGTTCAATAATAAGGTTCCTTGCTGACTTCTTCCATTCTGTGGCCAATGTGATGATAATATTCAGTAGCTTCATCAGAAGATAGCAATAGCAATACCACTTAGACTTATATGACCTTGGAAGGATGAAAGGCTGAGTCAACCTTGAGCGGGTCGGGATTGAAGGAATCAAACTCCAGGCAATGTGAGCAGAGTTAGCCTGCAATCAGCGGTGGGTTTCACATTTTGTTACCACCAGTTCACGCCCTCTCCCCCCCCCCATACACCTTCTGCACATGGCCCCGGCCTTCCGCCCATGCGCTTTGTTCACACACACTCCTTCCGCGCATGCACCCGGACTCAATAACGTGCCTAAATAGGTCAACAACCTCTTTCAGGGGTCTCCAAGTTTGTGTGTTTCTTGCTGAAATGTGTCACTGATTGCAGCTGCCTGGATTTTTTTCCCCTTCGTTTTGATCTGCATAATGCCTCCTGAACAGCATCGTTGCGTGTGATTTATTTTGAATGCTTTAAGAAGGCAATAAAGTGCAATTTTATATGTATTCTGGCAACTTGATTCCATCAAGTTTTATGAGATGCTAATATGTCAGTTGTAAATGGTGAGGGAGAGAGGCGTAAGTTGTGTTCCTAAGTAGTTACACATTTGAAAGTGCTTTCTCTCTTAACTGCTCTTTCAAAACAACCATTTTCTGAGATTATGCACTTAAGATGCCACACATTTCACATCTCATTACATTCACTGGAGTAGGGAAGGACTTTTTCAGCTCTGCCCAACCTGGTGCTCATGACCCTTGGCTTGAGGCTGGTTGGGAATTTCAGGAAAGCCAATATATTTGGAGGCAAAACTTGAAGAATAATGGTGGGGTGCAGTATTGCTCATAGTGTCGTGACTTCTGTCCTCAGGGGGAGACTGACTAAAGCAGTATTTCTCAATTTTAAGATGGGTGGACCTCAACTCCCAGAATTCCCCAGCCAGCTGTGCTTTTCCAAATTTAGCTGTCCTGGCTGGGGAATTCTGGGAGTTGAAGTCCACCGATCTTTAAGGTGCCAAGGTTGAGAAATACTGGACTTAGAGGTACTTAGTAATCAATGTATACCTTGGCAAATTTCTCCTTAAGCTACCTTTCCAAGTAACCCAATTAATTAATAATGAATAAATCAAGCTTGGTGAGACATGACATCTGTTGATGTTTCCCCTGAATGTGAAATGATTACGTGTTGGAAATGCCCCTTGATCATTGGGCCCAATTAGAAATGCATATCTACAGGATCATTTCCAGCTTGGAATTCTTCCTTTGAGCTTTTGAGCTGAGGCTATTTTGAGCTCAGAACATCTCAAAATCAAATTGGTTTACATGTCTCTAGAGCCAGTGGGTCTTTTTCACTGCTAATGGGCAAAGCAGCTATTCACAGGCTGCAGGATACAGACTGAATAGATCCCACATTAGAGAGTTTCTTTACATTAATAATTAATGCATTAATAGATAGTTAACGCAATATTTTTTCCAGTTGCTGCATATGGGGTGGACTCTGAAAAAAGACAGCTAGGAGAAGGGGGGCACACCTTTGAACTGTGGTGCTGGAGGTGACTATTATGCGTCCCATGCAGGGGTGAAATGATCCCGGTTCGGACCGGATCAGGTGATCCAGTAGCAATTGTAGCAAGTGGTTCGGAGAACCGATAGCGATGGCGGCATGAGGCTCCGCCCACCCGCCCGAGTGTCGTTACTTCCTGAGTTTAACCAGGAAATAATGTGTTTTTACCCTCTGTGCATGAGCAGAAGGTTTTGTGCATGTGCAGAGGGTCTGCGTGCGCATGTGACACGCACATGAGTAAAGTGAGCCCATGTGTGCAGCACGTGCACTTCCGAACCGGTAAGGAAGGTAAGTAGATTTCACCCCTGGTCCCATGGACTGCAGAAATAACAAACAAAAAAGTCCTAGATCAAACCTCACCAAAAGTATCACTTGAAGCCAAGATCCTTTCCATTACCATCCCCCACACACACACCTTTTGGGAATTAATAATTTGAATAATGGATAGCCAAAGTATTCAACACAATCTGAACATGCTGTTTAGTCCTGCAGCACAAAGGAGCCACTGGAATAGAAAAAAAAGTATTAAGTTCAAATGTCTAAAAATGTTGTGGCCCGTCAGTGGCCTGTGCAGTTAGTAGCTGATTCCGACAGTGGGGAGGCTGGTGTGGTGCTGCGCCAGCAGCCTGTGCTGCTGGCGCTCGAGTCAGACAATGAGGAGGCTGAAGAAGATGTGGTGCCAGAGGCGGAGATTCAGCCAGGGCCTTCAGAACCTCCAGTAGCTCCCATAAGTCAAGAGAAAGAAGAGGAGGAGCCTCTTCTCGATGCACGAGCGCGCAGAACTGTTAAAAGGCAGGGGTGGCTCCTCAGGAGGAGGTCTCCTCAAGAGTAAGGCTTGGGACTAATTGGCCACTCCCCTAGCCTATTTAAGGAAGGAAGACGACTGATGTAATTTGCAGGAAACAACTTCATTCATATTCCTTCGCGTCTTGATTCCAGAAGCGTTTGATTCGACTCTTGTTTATCTCTTGTCAGTTTTCCTGCAAATTGCTTCTGGACATTCTGCCAATCACAGTAAGATTACGGTTATCTGAAATACTGTGCCTCAGAATTGAATTATTATTCTTTGGATTCTTGTCAGCTGTTAATGAAGTTAAATTAATAGTCCTTGTTCAGAAAAGACTGATTTAAACTGTACTTGTGTTCGAACAACTACTAAGAAAGCTCATTAGTAGTCCTTAATTAGTAAACTAAGGTTTGTACAGACTTTGTGTGTGCTGCGTTCTTTGGGGTCCATAGCTGGGGCAGAACAAAAAAGGAAGGATAAGAACACGAGAGTATTACTCTTCAATCTGAATACATCTTGTCTTGGCCTCTCTTGGGAAAGTTTGTGAAAAAGCACTGATTCTCAGTCGTGATGACAGATGATTAAGAGGAGCTGTCAGTTCAGATTATTTGACTCTACTCTTATTTTTCTTCTCTGGCTATCATTCTAAAGAAACAGCTCTGAGTCTTGAATGTAGATGAAGAAACAGATGGATCTTGAGTACTCAAGAACTCTTGCAATCTTCCCATTGTTATCCAGATAGCTGCCACTTGGAGCAAGCCACTTTGGATTTGAAGACTCGCTAACTAAATGTATTGCAATTCTTTTTTTCTTCATCTTAGCGTTTTCCTAGAGAGTCCTCTTTTCGGATCAACAAATTCCATTTCACGTGATCAAACACAGCAGCTGGGTCCAATGGGAACGATTTTCATGTCTGCCTTAGTTGTGCCCTGCTGTCGTAGTTGTCATTCTGCTGCTTTTTTGCTTTGCACTGCATCTTGCCAACTTGACATCCGCAATGGAGGGAGGGGGAGAGATTGGAATGTGGGTTGATGGGGGAGATCGGGTTTGAAGCAGAGCCAGCCCTGACTATGAGGAGCACCCATCAAGCATGAGGTCAGCAAAAGGAATGTGGAGATGGGAAAGGTGCAGATCGCTGGGTCCCTTTCCAAAAAAACCTGAGACCTTTTAACTGGACATTGGCTGATAACAGGGGGATGGCCAGGGGAGAAGGGAATAATTGCATTCTTTGCACCAAGCCAACATATCCTGCCTGTAGATGTATATATCCTATACATCTAATTTGTACTGCTTTGTGCTTAGTACAGTATACTCTTGGAAAAAGAAATGAACCAGGAGACTTTCTTTGCTAATTCAACTAAGTGGGATGGATAACACCTGCCACCTTTGTTCTGGTTTTTCACATGGGCATTTGACATCAGTGTCAAAGTGATAGGAATTTCAGGTGAGGCTACAAGACATTGCTTGTACAATGTGGTCATACCCAGTGGTGGAATTCAAATAATTTAACAACCGGTTCTCTGCCCTAATGACTGGCTGGGTGGGTGAGGGCAGGGGGTGTGACAGGCAGCACTTGGCCTCCTGCACCCCCCTGGGAGCAAAAACGGGCTGTGGGGAGGGGACATGCACCCCGTGCCCCATTTTGGCCTAGTAGGCCTCCCTGCAGCCTCCTAGGAGTGAAAACAGGCCATGGGGGGAGCGCTGCGCCCCCCCCCCCCCCATGCCCCGTTTTGGGCCTAAGAGGCCTCCCTGCATTTACCTGGGAGCCAAAATGGGACCCGTGTGGACTCCTGGAAGGGGTGGCAAGGGGCGGGGCCAGCCAGCAATTTAACTACCGGTTTGCCAAACCGGCTGAGTCCCACCACTGATCATACCAATGTAGGCATTTATTCCTAGATTTTCTCAGTTATTGGTGCCACACCCATCTACTGCCAATCTTTATCAGGATCAAGAAAAGAGATGTCTAATAATCACAGCTGGAATACTGCATCCAGTTTTGGTCACCAACTATGAAAAAGAGATTGGAAAAAGCACAGAGAAGAGCAACAAAGATGATTAGGGAACTGGAGGCTCAACCATATGGAGAATGATCGTAGAAATTGGATATGTCTAGTTTAATTAAAAGAAGGACTAGGGGAGACATGATAGCATATTCCAATATTTGAAGGGCTGCCCAAAGAAGAGAGGATCAACCTATTCTCCACAGAACCAGAAAGCAAAACAATGGATGGAAACTAATCAAGGAGAGGACCAACCTGGAATTAAGGAGAAACTTCGTAACAGTGAGATCAGTTAACCAATGGAATGGCTTGCCTTCAGAAGCTGTGAATGCTCCATCACTGGAGGTTTCTAAAAAGAACTGGGCAATCATTTGTCCAGAATGGTATAGGGTCTCCTGCTTGGAACTAGAAGACCCCCAAGGTCTCTTCCATCTCTGGTAGTCAGTTACTGAAATTACTCTTCATCATTGTTTGTAGACTTGCATGTCCAATGCATCCTTGAGAAATTTATTCTCAATGTTGCAGTCACTGGGAATGAATTCATACCCTATATTTGTATAAAAAAAGAGCATTGCAATGTAACATAATAAACAAGAAGATACAAGGATCCACTAAAAAAAATACTATAGCCATAAAAAATAGAAATTATTTTTATCTACTCATTTTCTTAGATCTTTAAACTACCCAATTGCAAAAATTCTCACAACGAACACATTTTAAAAGAAACAGAATAAAAACCTATCCATAAAATCAAATTTAAAACCCCATTAGCCTATGCACTAGGCACCTTTTGGTGCCAAATATTCACTGAAGATAAGAACAGTGCCAGGTCAGGCTAACAATCCAATTAGTGCAGTGGAGCCAGTCAGATGCATTTAGCAAGATTCAGATGGATCCGTTCTATAGAAAAATATAAAATAAAATAAGGTTCAGACAAATTGAACATGCTAGAGAAATAAGCAGACAGTGCATTCACTGCCTTGTTGCCATATGGCTTATTGCAAGTATTGTTTACAGTATTGTTTACAGTATTGCTTAGAAAGTTTGATTTTCCCAACATTTCTAAGTTTTGTGTCTACCAATAACCTGAAAAGAAGTTATTTTTCATGCAGAAAATCTTTTTTCCTGGGTTTATTGCCCATGTTATTGGATTCTGGTACAGTTCACTATCAAGTGCTATTTCAAACCTGCTAAAAGCCTCTGCTAAAATAATGCTAATGCATTAAAAAGGGGGTGGGGATAAGATTCTGCCACAGATACTGTTTTAGTATCTGCGAGATAATTACAAGTCTTACTAGATAAGTCAAATGTATTGCAATCAATTATCACGGCAGGAATCCTTTCACATCTCTGCTCCTGGTCATTTCCAAGAATTGGCATTGGGGGGGAGGGGGGGATCTCAGCAGCTGAGGAATATGGAAGTGAGGGTCTTGGCCAAGATTAGCATTGAATAGATGAATTATTATTATTATTATTATTATTATTATTATTATTTACTTTATTCATTAAACATGAAACTCAGTCAACTGATCATTCAAAAATGCATCACAAATAACATTGATTGGTGCTAATGATTGATATGGGTTACTGCCAGCGTCCTAGGTATCAACCAAGGACTTTCTTAAGATGTACGATGTTCCAAGTAGTGCAGTTTTTTGCAATTCAGCTGGTGTTATTGCAGGAAACTGCAGTTTGTTGATGTATCTTATAAAATTCTTGGACATGGTACCAAGTGCCCCAATGACAATGGGTATCACTGTTACATGTTTCATCCATAACCGTGTAGTTTCGATGGCCAGGTCGCGATATTTTATGATTTTTTTCCAGTTCTTTTTCTTTGACTCTGGCATCTCCTGGTACCGCGATGTCAATAAATTGTATGTTTCAGATTGAATTGATGTATTATTATTATTATTATTATTATTATTATTATTATTATTATTACAATCAAAATTTAAGATATTGAGCATGAAAGCAGGGCTGCATAGGTTGACCTTCCCCATCAATATTCCAGGAGTAAAATATGTAGCCCAATATTTGTAAAGCAGACAGACTTTATTCATCTCCCCTTGTGGAATTTATTCTGGGAAACATTTGAATTCAGTGCAGAAATAAGGAAAAGGGATTATTATTGTAGGATTAGTTGTATTGATCTGAGAATTAGCGCTTCTTGTTTTATGTGGGGCAAGTATTCTAAGAGAGACTTCCAACAGCACGCAGATAAAGATAGAAACACTCTATAGTTTCCCAGGCTAAGGATTGTTACACAAGCTAATAAGCCAGGTCCTTCATCAGTTTGACTTTTTAATAGAAAAAGGTTCATTTCTCCTGCAGTGAGCAAAGGCTCATCTAACAGTCACGATGATCATGCTGAAAGAAGAAAGTGTCAGGCCTGGAAGCCATCTTTTTCGTTGGATCTTCAGGCCTGCCACATTTATTACTGTGGGAAACTGGGAGAGGGAATTGTATGGAGTCAGGGTGATATATAGTCATGATAACATTCCTTTCTCAGAAAATCAAGGACATCTTGCCCTGCACCTGGACGCATGGAACTGGAAGGCATCTCCAGTTAGGACAATGCTTGGATTGGACCGGGGTGGGTTCCACTTATCTTTACTACCGGTTCACAATGGGATTGCAGATTGCTGATGACAACATCCAGGGCAGTGGGTGGGGCCTCGTGCCGGTTTTCTACCGGTTCTTGCAAACCGGTCTGAACTGGGGGCAACCCACCACTGGATCGGACCATGTGATGGACATGTGGGTGCTGGGCAGGAACTTGGACTTTCCTTTGGGTGGGAAAAACCTGGAAGCTTTCAGATTCCCAGATGTGCCAATATATGACATCTCTAATAAAATGGAACTTTGAGGAAATTTAAGCTTGAGTTTTCTTTCTTTGGGGGTGCTACTTGGAACCCTGACAGAAGGAGGAGTTAGATAAAGGTATGTACAGAGATATAAAGATATGTACAGGGGTGGGATTCACTTACCTTCCCTACCGGTTCACAAATGTGAGCGTGCATGCTCGCTTCACTCACACGCCCCTCCTCTGCGCATGTGCATGGCCTTCCATGCATGCTCTTTGCTTGCTCATTGCATCCAGGTGGGTGGGTGGAGCCTCCCACAGTCGCCACTACTGGTTCACCCAAATCAGCCATAACCGGCTGAATCCCACTGCTGTGTACAGGTAATCCTAGATTTACAACTACCCATTTAACGATTGTTCAAAGTTACAATGGCATTGAAAAAAGTGACATGATCAGACCTTACATTTTTATAACTATCACAGTACCGTCATGGTCTCGTGATCAAAATTTGGGCCACTGGCATGTATTTGTGATGGTTGCAACATCACGTGATCTCCTTTTGCAACCTTCCCAGCCTGTCTTCAACAAACAAAGTCAATAGGGGAAGCCGGATTCACTTAATGTGTGATTAACTTAATAACTGCAGTAATTCAGTTAATATCCCTAGCAAAAAAAAAAAAGGCTGTAAAATCAGGTTACTTAACAACTGCCTTGCTTAGGTATGGACATTCTGGTCCCAATTGTGGTTGTAAGTAGAGGACTACCTGTATTAGGTAAAAATTAATTATCTAAAAAAGATGTTATGGTCAGTTTGATATACATATGCCAGTTGCAAGATGTGATATGCCCACTTTTGTATCTCACAGTATCTTTGTGCTATTTGTACAGCATTTTTTAAAAAATTTGATTTATATGCCGCCCTTCTCCGGAGACTCAGGGCGGCTTATAGTGTGTTAAGCAATAGCCTTCATACTTTTGTATATTTATACAAAGTCAGCTTATTGCCCCCACAATCTGGGTCCTCATTTCACCTACCTTAGAAAGGATGGAAGGCTGAGTCAACCTTGAGCCTGGTGGGACTTGAACTTGCAGTAATTGCAAGCAGCTGATCTTAATAACAGGGAATTAGTCCACTGCGCCACCAGGACTATTTATTAGGCCTATGTACAAAATTCAAACTAACTACTTTATTGTTCTCTGCCAATAATACAGGAATCTCCCCAGCCTAGCAGCTTTCACCTGGGAATGACTAGCTAAGGCTCAAAGACATTCAAAGGTGGTCAGACTTTGCCCTCTTGTGTTTACGTAGTTACCTTCCCACTAGAGCCCCCTTCCCATGTGAGATGATTGCTCTCCAGCAGCATTCTATTATATTTTATAAGTTGATGCATTAGGTTTTTCTAGATCTATACTAGATTTAAAATCGATCTATCCCCTTAAGTATTATGTACTCCAGCTTCATACCTAAAATGAGATTAGAACTCATCATCTTCTGGTTTCCAGTGTGGTGCCTTAACCACTGGACCAGACTGATGGGTTGAGTGATTTTCCTCTTGGTTTTAATATTGCATCTCTTTAAAAAAGAGAGGCAAGAGCAGGGCAGGAGTCTCTCAAACAGCTGCTTCACCCAGTGAGTTGCTCAGGATGAGGAAGCAAGTTCTATCCATTCATTGAAGTTTTTGTGTATTCTAGTATCCAGCTCAGACTAAGCAAGTATCTCATGGTATCATTTTTTTGAGCATCGTCTGAATTGTTCTACAAATTCTGATAGATCTAGATCTACCAAATGTCTGGGCTCAATTCCACTGGTACCAGTCAATATTTCCACAATTTAAGGAGTGGACTTTGTCCATCATGATCAGCCTTCTCTCTTGGACAATTTCATCTGAGTTATTAGGTGATAATTAGATATATCAGTGCTAGTTCACTAGAAGCCTATTTTCCAGAGGCATTGGGATACAAATTAAATGATAGATAGATAGATAGATAGATAGATAGATAGATAGATAGATAGATAGGCAGGCAGGCAGGCAGGCAGGCAGGCAGGCAGGCAGGCAGGCAGGCAGGCAGGCAGATAGATAAGATAGATAGGCAGATAGATGATAGATAGATAGATAGATAGATAGATAGATAGATAGATAGATAGATAGATAGATATATGATAGATAGATAGATAGATAGATAGATAGATAGATAGATAGGCAGATAGATAGATAGAGAGAGAGAGAGAGATAGGGAGATAGATAGGCAGATAGATAGATAGGCAAAGAGAGAGGGAGAGAGGCAGATAGATAGGCAGGCAGGCAAATAGACAAATAGGCAGATAGACAGATAGACAGACAGACAGACAGACAGATAGGCAGATAGAGAGATAGGCAGATAGAGAGAAAGAGGCAGATAGATAGGCAGATAGATAGATAACCAGGCAGGCAGATTGCTTTTTTGCTAAAACAAGCACTTTTTATTGACTCTACCGAGGCATATTTATACGCAGATATAATCTTGGAAATGAAATGTATCTGTTCTCTAGCTCCTGATATAAACGGTTGTCGTTCTCTGTGTGTTTTAGCCAGAATAATTCACAGAGCCAAGACTGCATTGGGCCTTAATTGTATGTGTGAGACCTCAGCCACCCTTTCCTTGGCAATAAGCGAGTGCTAAGTTTTATATGCCAGTTCTTCAGAATTGGATTTCCTCCAGATACATTGGACAAAAACTCACACCCTTCCCGATCATTTTGGCCAACCCTGAGTGTTGTCTTCTAAATACTTGGTGGAGAGAAATGAAGGGAGGGAACAAGCCACCCAATTCACAATTCTAGACATATTTAGCATGATGGGATTGCATAGTAGGTGAGTACATACGGTTAGAAGTAGTCTTAAAGTTACGACCGCAATTGAGCTCAAAATTTCCATTGCAAAGTAAGACAGTGGTTAAGGGAGTTTTGCCACAGTTGTTAAATGAATCACTGCAGTTGTTAAGTTAGTAACAGTTGTTAAGTGAATCTGGCTTCCCCATTGATTTTGCTTGTCAGAAGGTCACAAAAGGTGATCACATGACCCCAGGCCATAAATATGAACCAGTTGCCAAGCATCTGAATTTTGATCACATAACCATGGGGATGCCATAACAGTCCTAAGTGTGAAGATCCTAAGTCACCTTTTCAGTGTCATTGTAATTTTGAACGGTCACTAAACAAATGGTTGTAAGTCGAGGACCATCTGGAGATGACTGGATGAACCACAGCTCTGAAATTCTGCCAGGACTCTGCTTCAACAAAGGATGGATTTGAGAAGATTGGAAGCAGCATGCTTTCCTTGATGTGTGTCTCCTTGAATGACAGCCTCAAAATGACAACAGTAATAGTGTCAATATGAATTGATCTCTTGATAATTTGGGCCTTATGAGATTTGATATTTACAAAACTCCCATTAGTATCAGGAGTACTTGAGAATCTTCCAAGGAAGTGACCCTATGTTAAGTAAGAAAGCTTCTTGCACCTTAACAGATATCGGCTTCCCCAGGTAAAACCATTGATTTATGTGATTCTAGGCTACTGAAAGAAGTGGTGATTAAGCAGAGGTTATGTCCTCCTAGCAAACACAAAGCAGAACTTTCATTTAAGCCTGTGGTTTCATAACTGTGCCCAGCATGTGGTGCATCTTTCAGCTTTCAATCATCCACATAGTGAGTCAACAATGTAGAAGCTTGCTAAGTTTCTAGAAGATTAATCATTTGCCATTTGGTATCTTGGGCAAGAAAAACAGTCTTTGCTTTGAGATCATATCTACATTTTGTGCAGCTTATGAAAACGTCATCTGGACATACTGTATTCTTGGAAATAGGATCCTGGAGCTCAAAAAAAATGTAGTTCAATATTTATTTCCTACAATAAATCATTCTTGTCTGAAAACTTATGGAATGGGGAACTAGTCAATCTCAGAGTAAAGTAACAAATACACATAGTCCTTGACTTATGACCACTATTGAGCCCAACATTTCTGTTGCTAAGTGAGACAGTTGTTAAGTGAATTTTGCCCCCATTTTACCCCCTTTTTGCCACAGTTGTTAAGTGAATCACTACTGTTTTTAAACTTAGTAACATGGTTGTTAAGTGAATCTGACTTCCCCATTGTCTGCTTGTCAAAAGGCACAAAAATGA
This sequence comes from Ptyas mucosa, assembly GCA_012654045.1. Classification (NCBI taxonomy): domain Eukaryota; kingdom Metazoa; phylum Chordata; class Lepidosauria; order Squamata; family Colubridae; genus Ptyas; species Ptyas mucosa. Next base: position 9,706,834 of record WNWU01013631.1, on the reverse strand, counting down.
CTGCATGTGACTCCAGGACACTGCAACTGTCATAAATATGAGCCAGTTGCCGAGTGTCTGAACTTTGATCACATGACCATGGGGATGTTGCAACTGGTGTGAAAAACAGTCATAAGTCACTTTTTCAGTGCCATTGTAACTTTGAATACCGGTAATCACTAAATGAACTGTTATAAATTTGGAAGGGACCTTGGAGATTTTCTAGTCCAACCTCCTGCTCAACTAGGAAACTATACATTTCAGACAAGTGACTGTCCAGTCTCTTCTTAAAGGCCTCCAGTGATGGAGCACCCACAACTTCTAAAGGCAACTTCTGTTCCACTGGTTGATTGTTCTCACTGTCAGAACATTTATCCTTAGTTCTAGATTGGATCTCTCTTTGATAATCTTCCACCCATTACTTCTTGCCTTGCCTTCTGGTGCAATAGTTTGACTCTTCTTCTTTGTGGTAGCCCCTCAAATACTGGAATACTGCTGTCATGTCACCTCTAGTCCTTCTTTTCACTAGGCTAGACAAACCCAATTCCTACAACTGTTCTTTATATGTTTTAGCTTCCAGGCCCCTAACTATCTTTGTTGATCTTCTTTGCACACTTTCCAGACTCTCAACATCTTTTTTTTAGTATAGTGACCAAAACTGAATGCAATATTTCAACTGTGGTCTTACTAAGGCTTTATAAAGCAGTACTAAAACTTTACATGGTCTTGATTCTATCCCTTTGTTGATCTAAACTAGGATTGCATTGGCTGTTTTGGCGGCTGGCTCATACTGCTGGCTCATATTTAAATGATTGTCCACTATGACTTGAAGATCCTCCTTGCAGTTACTCCAATTGAGCCAGGTTTCACCTAATTTGTACTTGTACCTTTGGTTTTTCTTGCCTAAATGTAAAATCTTATTTTCTTCTAAATTGAATTTCTTCTGGGGTATTGGCTATTCCTGCCAGTTTAGTGTCATCTGCAAATTTGATGAGTTCCCCTTCAATTTCCTGATATAAATCATTTATGAAGATGTTGAAAAGTACTGGGATTAAGACAAAACCTTGGTGTAACTCCCTGCTTATTTCTCTACATGTAGCTGTAGTTATATTAAGGACTACAGGTTGAGTGTAGTTTATTAGCCAGTTACAAATCCATCTGTTGGTGATGCTGCCTATCCCAAATTTTTCTAGCTTACCAAGAAATAAGCTGTGGTCTACTTTGTCAAATGCTTTACTGAAATCCAAATATATTATGTCTACAGGATTTTGCTGGTCCACTAATTTAGTCACTTTGTCAAAGAATGAAATAAGATCTGTTTTTAACAAATCCATGTTGGCTTCCGCTTATAGCTTTGCTTACTTCTAGGTGTTTTCGGTCTTTTCCTCCTACCTCGCAAAAGAGTATAATCAGAGATTTACTGAACTTTGAGCTTTTTAAAAAAAATATATATTTGTTTTTGATCAACTAGATCAAACTTCCCAAGATTCTGCCAACATCTGTGCTTACTCCTGAATCTGCAAGGCACCAAAATGGGGGTAATTAGGCTGTTAATGGAGTCCATTACCTTTTGGTTGTTAAGCAAATTGCTGCAGTGAATAACCCGGTTGTTAAATGAATCTGGTTTCCCTACTGACTTTGCTGGCCGTCAATAGGTTTTCCTATTGACAGCCTCCTGCAACCCTCCTCCAGCAAAAACGGAGCTGAGGCATGAGGCCCTCCCGAGCTCTGTTTTTGCTGGCAGAGGGTTTCAGGAGGCCATCGCAGCTGAAAGTGGACCGCGGGAGCCTGTTTTCGCTGGCAGAGGCACCACGGGCCGGTCCTTCGCTGTTTCCGGGGTGGCCCCGTGGGCAAGAGCTAAGTACCCCGTGGGCCGGATTTGGCCTGTGGGCCTTGAGTTGACACTCCTGATTTAAACTAACCATTTCTATAACAACAAATCTATCTAATTGATAAAACTCAAAATCAAAATGTCATTGTTTTTTCCCATCTCAAGCACAAAGTCCAGAAGCGGTTTCCATGTAAAAATAAAAATATTTGTATTTTTTTTCTTGGTTTGATCAAAGCAGTCAATTTTGCCATCAACAGTCAATTTTGCCATCAACTTTTGCAGCCGTCCGTCCATCGTAAGGATCAAAATTCCATTTTTGCATGAGCTGTAAGTTGTAAAGTTACTTCTTTAAATATTGTAACTTTGAATGGTTGCTAAATAAATGGTTTTAAGCCAAGGACTACCTGTACTGTTTCTGCAAGCCATGTACAGGTGGATTCAGTGGTGGGTTGCTACTGGTTAGCCCCGGATCGGGCGAAGTGGTAGCGGGAGGCTCCGCCCACCCACCCTGATATCTCTGCACATGTGCATGTGTGCCCACAAGCAAACTGGTAGCGCATGGAATTGAAACCCACTACTGGATGGCTTCCCTTGTCACATTGTCTGTGTGGCACTTTCAAGATTATAGTGGGGCATTGCTAAATTGAGGAATAAAGCAGCATGATATTCTGATTTTCGCCCCTCGGGTGGAAAATACCATTGAAATATGTATTTTCAAATTCTGATTGATTTTTTTTTACCACATACCACATCAAAAATGCTAGAAAGACCCTCAGGTTCTGCCCTAGCCTTCTTCAATACTGCTGCGTCCTTCCTTTGCAGATCTTCAAAGCTCAAACATATGGTTTTATTTAAACTTGCTCTCACTGCCCGCCCAGTTTTTCCTACCTCAGGGCTAAGGGAAGCTATATGAGTATTTGAAATGCAGGCATGTGAATTTATGACATGAATGAAAGTGTACATTACAAGGCAAAAAAAAAAAGAGGTAGATAGAGTCCAGCAGAGCAATACAACAAGGAAAGTCAATAACGATGATAACAACAACAGCAAAATGATAATGCCTTAGAAATAATTCTAAACTGCAATCCGCTTCTGCTAATGTGTTTGTAATTTGGAATGGAGGAGATTAAATCGGTTCTACCCAACATTTCCACTTAAGTGGCTTGTAGGTAGAGGTGTTATATGGATTGGAAAAAATGGCTGAGTTGTTTTCAAGTACAAATTGAATGTATCAAGAGAGAGGCAAAAATTTAATGGGTTGCTCTGTACTTGGAAAGTCCATTTACCCCTGGAATATAAAGCGCAGTAAACCCATTAGGGAAGAAGCTAATTGCTTTCTTTGACCCCTCTTCCTGCAAGAATAATTTTTTTAGGGCAGTTTACTACAAAATATTAAATACCGCATTAAGAAAACAACCCTATTTTCTAAGGTACCCGAATGCCAAACAAGGAACAATGGATGGAAACTGATCAAGGAGAGATTCAACCTAAAAATAAGGAGAAATTTTCTGACAGTGAGAACAATCAACCAATGGAACAGAGGTTGCCTTCAGAAGTTGTGGGAGCTTCATCACTGGAGGCTTTCAAGAAGAGATTTGACTATCATTTGTCGGGGATGGTATAGGGTCTCCTGTTTGGGCGGGGGGTTGGACTAGATGACCTACAAGGTCCCTTCTAACTCTGTTAATCTATCTACCTGCTTTCTTCAATGAGTGGGGTTTTTGCCAGAAACCAACAAAAAATGCTGAAAATCCCCATCACATGGCAGTGGGATGCTGCAAATGTCCATAAATGCGGGCCTGTTGCTAAGCATCCAAAAATTAAATCACACGATGACTGTAGAGGAGTGGTATGCAGCCATCAGAACTCTGGAACTGGGTCATAAGTAGCTCTGGAAAAGTCTGTCATAACTTTGGTCATTAAGCGAGGACTACCCTTGTATCACAAAATATATGTCATTAGTTTGGTGGTATTTCTTCCTACCACGAGCACTATCAAATGGATGCCTGAATTCCTCTCTGTTTGGCATCCTAACAAATAGAGTGACAGTCACATTTTTCTAAGGGTGAGTGCCATGAATGATTGAAGTTGGGTTCATGCTTAGTAATTGAATTGGCTTTCCCTCAGTCCACAATGCCAGACATTTATGTTTTGTTCACTAAGCTGCGATTAGGCAAAGTATGCTTTGCCCCAGCGTAAATCCAGTCAACATCACTGGTTTTGAGTAAATATTCTTAAGATTGCATTGGAGTGTAAACAAGTTCTTACTTTTCTCATACAGAAGCTTTCAGGTGGATACTAGATCATGGAATCAAATTAAAACTTCATTATAGCCATTAACCAGAAATCGCATA
>WNWU01013631.1:9672353-9702570 GCA_012654045.1 Ptyas mucosa | reverse complement strand
AGAATTCTTTATTGGCCAAGTGTGATTGGACACACAAGGAATTTGTCATAGATGTATATGCTCTAAGTGTACATAAAGAGAATAAAATACATTCACTGAGAATAAAAAGATACAACACTTAGTGATAGTCAAGATTACTAATAAGTTATCAAATCGTACTAGGAAACAAATAAAAATAACATAATTGAAAGATACAAGCAACATGGTTATAATAATAAGTGGGAAGAAATAGATACTAGTAAGGAAGAGAATAATAATAGTAATACAGTCTTAGTAAATTATTTGACAGTGTTGGGGGAATTAGTTGTTTAGCAGAGTGATGGCATTCGGGGGGAAACTGTCCTTGTATCTAGTAGTTGTTTTGGTGTGCAGTGCCCTATAGCGTCTTTTTGAGGGTAGAAGTTGAAACAATTTATGTTCTCATAGATAGAACATAGAATTATAAGGCTAGAAGGGGGTCTTTTAGTTCAACCCCCTGCTCAAGGAAGGAATTCTTATACCATCATGGACAAATGGTTGTCCGATATATTTTTGAAAAGCTTCAGTGATGGAGCACTCACAACTTCTGAAGGCAACTTCTGTTCCACAGATAAATTGTTCTCATTGAAAGACATTTCTCCTTAGTTCTAGGTTGGATCTTTCTTTAATGAACTTCCACCCATTACTTCTTGCTGTGTTCTCTGGTGCTTTGGAGGATAAATCCACCCCCTCTTCTCTATGATACCCTCTCAAGTGCTGAAAGAAAGCCATCCCTGCCTCAATCCTTGATCAGCTTAATTTCCAGATAAACAGGGTTACTTCTGTAGATAGTCATTCTGTATGATGATGGTTGGCCTTCTCATAAGATATCTCTGTCCCTTGTCAGGGAGTTGATGATTTTAGGATTTCTCTCAATTAAGTGAGCTTACATAAAATCGTTCACTGTGACCAGGGAGTGTTTTAAAAATAGCTGACCCAATCTAAAAAACATGTTCCTATCTGATTCAATTCTACCTAATCCATGTGAGCGGAGCTTTTGTGAAATGAATTTTCTTGGAATTTGCTTTCCAAAATTGCTGAAGGAAGATCATTAAGCATTACGCATTAGGGTTCTAGAAAAGGTTTATCTGGAATGGAATGGAATGGAATGATGTGGCGTAGAATAGAGTAGAGTGGAATGGAATGGAATGGAATGGAATGGAATGGAATGGAATGGAATGGAATGGAATGGAATGGAATGGAATGGAATAGAAGAATAGAACAGAACAGAACAACAGAACAGAATAGAGTAGAATTTTTTATTGGCCAAGTGTAATTGCACTCACAAGGAATTTGTTGCATAAGCTCTCAGTGTACAAACAAGCAACAAGTGATAAATCATGATCATAATCATCATAAGATAGATTCACCAGAAATCATAAGATACAACACTTAGTGATAGTCATAGGGTACTAAGTAAGCAGTCAACATAAATCATACTAGGATTCTAAATAAAACAATTAATATAAATCAGAAAATACAAGCAACAAAGTTATAGTCATAAGAAGATAAGGAAATAGGTAATAGGAAAGATGAGAGGAATAATTGTACTACAGCCCTATTAGGTAGTTCAACAGTGTTGTGGGAATTAGTTGTTTAGAAGAGTGATGGCATGGGGGAGTAAATGCAAATATTTTTTTAGGAGAGAGGCACTGAGTTTCCCTCAGTGGTTAAGAGATCTTCATCATACAATTGTAAGACAACTCCTAAATTTGACAGATGAGGTGCAGCTTACTGATAAAGAAAAATATTTGTAGCTCAGGGTTGAAATGAAGAGTCCTTAGTGCTCTCTGAGCTTGGTTGCTTTCCTGCAGACATTTCATTACTCAAACTAGGTAATATCATCAGTGCTAATGGAGTGAGGTTTGCTCTCAATTTATATTCTAGTGGCTTGCCCTATCAGTGTTGATGGGAATGGTCTTGGAGGTTCTTCGGTTGAGGTATTGTTTACTGTTAGCTTCTTTGATTGAGGTATTGTTTACTTCTTGTTTGTTGGTCTGAGGTTAATCTTGGTGTTGATCTCTGCTCATCTGGGTATTGATTGCTGGTGGGAAGCTATTTTTGGTCTTTTTGTTTCCTTTTTGGCTTGTCTTGTTGATTGTCTCTTTTGCACATCATGTAAGATGTTGTTTATGTCTAAGTGCCTATCAGCCAACTTTTCAGAATTCTGGCCTTCTAGAAATTCTCTAGTGTTTTTGGTCTCGGCTTGGTCAAGAGTGCTTAGTTTCCCAGTTGAAGCTATGGTTAGGTCTGTCCATATGTTGTGAAATTAAAAGAGTTTTATTATGTTTTTTGAGTGCTAGGTGTTGATGGATGTATTCTGCTAGTCTTCTGCTTGTGCGTAGTGACTGTTGCAGTCTTTACACTGTATGTTGTAGACAAATTCTGTTTTTCCTTCTGGTGGAGATATAACTTAAATTATAAAATCTAACAGTCGTCGTTATGGGGATTCATTTCTGCAAATTTACTAAAGTTGCCGATAGTGGAATAAGATTACAGTTGCATTCTCTCCCCAACATTTATTTTTGATGAGCAATACACACATCTACTGTGAGCTATTGAGAGATATTAACTCTGAGAATTATTGATTTCCAGACTACTCTAATGCTTCATTGAGAGCAGCAGGCTCCTTCTTGAATATCTACAGAGTGAAGAGAGAGAGATTACTGATAAGTGATAGATGATTTTGAAAAACTTCCTTATTTATGAGATGATATTGAGGCCAAAGTGAAGTTGCAGTTGGAGTCTAAAGATGCATTCTGTAGCTGATTCAAAAGCAGATTTATTTATTTTTTTTTGGCAGATTGGAGAAGAAAATGCCCATAATAATTTTGCTCATGGCCTCTTGACCTGGATGGTTTCTAGGCTCCATGTATTCTATGCTTATTCATCATTTTCATATTTAGGAAATGATAGCTTTTGAGGTCTAGATTATAACTATCTCAATATTCAAATTACAGGAAATAGGTTGCCTGCAGATAAGACAGCTAGTGTAGCTTAGCTGAGCAAGTGGCTAAAATAATATTTTCCAAGGAAACACAAAGAATAAAAGTGGTGATGTATAAAATTTTCCTACTTAAAAATGGAACAATCCTGTACCTAATTTTAATACTAGTTAATCTGAGGTGGTTATGCAATCAAGAGAAAATGAAACCGGCCACAAAGATAATAAGGAGGCTATGCCCCAAGTTTTAAACCATCTTTGATTTATTTGCGAAGACAATTAAGCTTGATCCTTTGTAATTACACAAAACTCCTCTGGCTTCTCCTGTAGACTTGCTAATGTTTGGTCAAGAATAGCGATGTCTGCAGCTAATTTGTTGGGTTTCATTTAGAAGCACATCTCATCAATATTAAAAAGGCAGCTTCTTCAAAACTAGAATCCACAGATTGCTTTCATGTTCAGGTTATAAGTAATTAAATTGGGTTGGTAAAAGCCCGTTCCTCTGCCTTGTATTTACACAGTAATAACCTACCCTAGATATGTCCATATTTTTTTTTATTGAAAAAGTTTTAACAATACAAATTTTTCCCCCTTTTCCCCCCCTCCCTAGCCACAGATTGTAGAATACATATAAAAACAATATATAAATCCTTCCCATCCCCACCCTAACCCTCCCCCTCCTCCCTCTTCCCTCCCCCCCTTGACTTCCATTATATGCAATATTAATATTCCCAAACAATATATATGTTATTCAAACTTCCATATCTTTTTTCCTATATTTACTAACATATTAACATAGTCATCTCAGCTAAAAGCGATATAATATTTTCTAGTCTGATACTTATTCTGTACATACTCAATCCATAATTTCCATTCCTGTATATACTTCTCATGCGTCTGATCTTTTAAAAAAGCTGAAACCTTTGCCATTTCTGCAAATCCAGCCATCTTCTGGGTCCATTGGTCAACCGTCGGTAAAACATCACTCTTCCAATGTTGGGCAATCAACAACCTAGCTGCTGTCACCATATACAAAATCAATTTAGTTTCACCCAGTGTAAAGTCTTTAACTATACCCAATAAAAAAAATTGCGGAGAAAATTGTATTTTTTTCTTTAAAACATTTTGCATAACCCACCAGATTTTTATCCAAAAAGCCCTCACTTTCCTGCAGGTCCACCAGATGTGATAATATGTAGCATCTAAACAATCACATCTCCAACATTTTGGCTGCACATTAGGGTACATGCAAGACAATTTCTTGGGGTCTAAGTGCCATCTATAAAACATTTTATAAAAATTTTCTCGTAAATTTTGTGACTGTGTAAATTTAACGTTCTGAACCCATATTTTTTCCCATGTTTCCAACATAACTGGTTGAGAGAAATTTTGTGCCCAGAGATATGTTCATATTGATTAGCGGAGGCTGGCAAAGAAGTAGCAAGGTAGAAATAGAAGAAAAGCATTGCTAAGTTAGTTGAAGGTATGTCTATAGTCCAACAACCATGCCAATTTGTTCCTTTGTTGAACAACAAATTTATTTTTGAATGTTCAACCAAAATCACGTTCCTTATAATGTAAGCACATTGTTTCTTTTCCTGTTTTCTGGAACAACTGAGCAATTCAGCCCCATCTTCTCCATGGGAGCCTTTTAGATGCTTGAAGATCATTCTACAGATCATACTTTCACATGCCAAATGTAGTTCCCAGTGGCTACAACCGTCATAATTTTTTTCCTTCTAGATGCCTTACACTTCTTGAAATACAACAGTTTGTTAATACCAGAAGTGGGATTCACTTACCTTCCCTACTGGTTCGTAAATGTGAGCATGCGCATGCGTATGCTGGTTTTGCTTGGATGTGCCACCTGTACACATGTGCATGACCTTTTGTGCATGCACAGTAGTCGTGCATTGCATCCAGGCGGGTAGGTGGAGCCTCGCACAATCGCCGCTACCAGTTTGCGCGATCCAGAGAGAACTGGCTGAATTCCACCACTGGTTAATATATTTCCTAAAATGTAGTACACAGAATTGGATACAATATTCCATAAAAGAATACCAGTGAAGAACAGAAAGGAAGATTTGATCATGTTATTGGGGTACTGTACGCTGGACATCTGTTAATGCAGTCTAGGATTTTATGTGCAAGAACTGTCACACCACCAATATGCACAAATGCAGTGAATTGTTTGTAATCTTATTGTGATCTCCTTATTAGTTACAGGCAGCCCTTGATTTACAGCTATAAGATTACTTCATTTTTGCTGTGGTTTTTCTCTTTTAAAAAATGCAGTCAGGACTGCATGCTTTTAACCATGCAGAGAATTATAGAGATAGATGTCTAAGGATTTTTATTTTTATTTTAGCTTTGCTTTTCTATTGTACTATGGGAAGATTACAAGATGGAAAAGATTTTTTTTTAATTCAAAGGAACTAAAATCTCTTGATATAGGAAGAGATGTCAATATATTAAATGAAAACATTCATGATCATTGTTGTAGACCTTTGCTGATCATTTTACCTTTTCTGGATCTGTGCCAGGATAATCTATAAATCATGTTCAAGATGGTTTCCTTTGCCTGCTATCCTGGTGGAAGTAGCTTTTTGTAGAGAGCAGAGGGAATGGCCTAGGCCCTAGAGCAAGGATGGCCAACTTTGGCAATTTTAAGACTTGTGAACTTCAATTCCCAGAATTCGCAGCAGCCATGCTGGGTTGATTGCATGCTACCTATTTAAAGAACTAAAATTGTCCAGATTTCACTGTGGTCACCTCTCTTTTTTGAAAGGCACTTCTTCTCATTTGTAGGCAGCTATAAAGATTAGATCACTGAGCTGTTGTGGCACAGTGATGCTCACAGCCAGGAAATAGATTCTGACCTGTTCACGGTTGACTCTGCCTCCTGAGCTCAGAAAAACAAGAACTCAGATTGTTGGTGGCAATATATGCTGACATTTGTAAACCACTCAGAGACTGTTGTAAAGCACTATAGAGCAGTATACAAGTCTAGGTGCTATTGGTAAATCATGGCTGATTAAACATATTCCCTATTAATCACAAGATATGACAGAGGAAGCACCTCTGATGAGATAACAGTAGAAGAAGAAGAAAAAATAACAAGAACTATTGCATGGGTAGCTAGAAATTCTGGGAGTTGATGTCCACATATCTTAAAAGTAGATGAGCTTGAGAAATATTATTGCAGTCCAAAGCAACTTGAATATTCACTTTCCATAAATTGACCATCATCATGAGATAGATTTTGGATCCTTGAGGACTACATGTTCAGAAGTAGCAAATATATCAATACCTCCTGAAAAAAATGACTCTTTTACATAATCTTTGAGAGGATAACATACTTACCGGTATGTTTTGTATTTGCTTTAAAATGTTATACCTGTTTCTTTGAGCATATTCTGGATATGTGCCCATTCTGCTTGTATAATTTACCATTCTGAGTAGAAAGGACATTTATCGATAAGTATAAAATGTGGGCTTATATTTTATAATAGATCTGAAATCAGCAGCAAACGTTAGTTATGGTGCGTACCTTTTGAATCACAACGTCAGACTTAAAATATGATTTTCACAAGCTCCTGATATATTTATGAAATGCTATAAATGAAAGGCAAGAGTTATAGTAGGGTTAGTTCAATTTGCTTTTTAAATCTACTCCATTTGGAAGTTTTACCCATTCCCAGAAAGAGGGGGGGAAGCATCTCTCTCTCTCTCTTTTTTTTTTTACTGTGAATGACAAGTAAATAGACCCGGGATGGCGAACCTATGGCACGCATGCCACAGGTGGCACACGGAGCCATATCTGTGGGCATGCGAGCTTTGCCCTAGCTCAGCTCCAACACACATGCACGTGCTGGCCAGCTGATTTTCTGGCCTTCTGGGCCCACCATTTCCAGCCTCTGGAGGGCCTCTGGGGGGCTGGGGAAGGCCGTTTTCACCCTCCCCAGGCTCCAAGAAAGCCTCTGGAGCCTGGGGAGGGCAAAAAACAGGCCTGCTGTGCCCACCGTGTCACTGCGTTTTTTATTTGCCAGCTGTGCTTTTTTGAACTCTTAACACTTACCGTAGATGCTCAGAACTCTTATCTTTAAGCTAACTGCGCATGTCCACATTCTTTTTACTCTTCTTCTAACTTTTCTTTTGTTCGCCTGCCAAGAGGTCCGGCAGGAACGCTGCCAAAATGTAACTAATTAGCCAGTAAGATGTTTTTTTTATTTCTTTACAATAAAATGAGTTTCTTAGAATATATCTCGGATTTATTTTGCTTATCAAGTATACTGATGATTATGTTAGTAAATATAGAAAAAAAAAAGATATGGAAGGTTGAATAACATATATTGTTTGGGAATATTAGCATTGCATATAATGGAAGTCAAGGGGGGGAGGGAAGAGGGAGGAGGGGGAGGGTTAGGGGGGGGATGGGATGGAATTATATATTGTTTTTATATGTATCTTATAATGTTGGGTTAGGGTGGGGGGGGAAAAGGGGGAAAAATTTGTATTGCTAAAACTTTTTCAATTAAAAAAAAAAGTGTACTTCAACGGAAGGCCACGATCCACCTCTAATTAAGTGCAATTACCCCAGGAGGGGAACAGGGTTTAATTGCCACCCTGACACACCGTGCCATCGCGTGCCAAAAGCGCGGGGAGTGTGAGGGGTGGGACGCATCTTTTTTTAAAAAAATATTTATATGCCACCCTTCTCCGGAGACTCAGGGCGGCTTACAATGCGTTGAATTATGGGTGTGGGCACACTCCTGCCCCCCGCTTTTGCCACGCGATGGCAAAAAGGTTAGCCATCACTGAAATAGACTGATAGGATCATACCTAGAAAAACTTAAGAGAAAAGCAATGTTTTTTTTCTTCAGCAATGAAAAGACAGGGATATGCACACCAGCTTTGGGTGTACCGTATCTTCTGATAGATTTGGTTTCCATAAACAAGCTGTGCCATCCATAAATTTTTAAAGTCTTTGGTGATGGTTACATTTATTCAAGTGACAAAACAGTTTTCTATAACTGAAATTGAAGTCGGAGCTTTGCAAGGGATCCTAAGCTTATATAAATAAGCACAAACGTATCTGTTTATTCCAACTCCCCGGCATTATTTATAGCGTCTCTGTATCTCTGTTTATGCAGGGGAATAAACAGGCTGTCAGGAGCTGGACATGAGCTAACAGTTGTCTACAAGAAGAAGCATTCCCTAGTGCCCTGTTAGGCTTAGAGCAGCATATAAATTGCAGTAAACAAATACATAATCATATATCAAACTGACTGCTACTTGGAAAGATAAACAAATTCAGGTGTCTTTTACTTACTTTTCCCATCTCTTCTTTCTGGAATAATTTTTTTCTTTCTTCCCTTTCCTTTCCTTGGGCCTTTTTTGGTGCATACCGTCTTTTTTTTTTTTGTCCCAAAGGTGCTTTTTCAGTAAGTAAGTAAAAGACACCTGAATTTGTTTATCCTTCCAAGTAGCAGTCAGTTTGATATATGATATACTAGCTGGATCCTCGTGCTTTGCTATAAAACTGTGTGATCAGGCTTGATAAACCGGCACTTACAGCTTGAATCCTTCCTTATCCTATCGCCTTCTCTCCCTCAGGCTTGCTAGCCCCTTCTCTCCATGAGGCTTGCCCCACAGAAGCCTCTCCTCTCCCCTTCTCTCCTCAGCCTTGCCCCACAGAAACGCCTCCTATCCTATCGCCTTCTCTCACTCAGGCTTGCTAGCCGCTTCTCTCCATGAGGCTTGCCCCACAGAAGCCTCTCCTCTCCCCTTCTCTCCTCAGCCTTGCCCCACAGAAACGCCTCCTATCCTATCGCCTTCTCTCACTCAGGCTTGCTAGCCGCTTCTCTCCATGAGGCTTGCCCCACAGAAGCCTGTCCTATGCTAACCCATTCTCTCCAGAGTTATTTTCAAGTTGGGAGGGGGAGTAGAACGTCTAACTAATTAGCATCAGAGCGTGTTAATAATAATATAGAAAATAGTAATGCTCTGATGGTCATTTCGAAAAATCCTTTCTTAGTGAGCACCTAGAAGCCAAGAGGAACATACATGGCAAATTTCAAGTTTGTAGGCTTTACGTTTATGGAGATTTCATGATTAATGCATGAGTGGTTTTCGATATATATATATGTGTGTGTGTGTGCGTGTGTGTGTATAATTCTCTTTTCGTAGGTCTTTATGTGTATTTTTCTTTCAGCCAGGTTTTTCCTATGTAAATCAAGATCTTTATGCAGCCATAAAGTGAAATCTCATTCATTAGTTTTTAGGCTTTATCAGACATCAAACCAGCATTTTGCTGTCTGTTGTGAGACTTAAGGGAGACTAAGATAGATCTATTTCTGACTATTTTGTCTTCTTCAGTTAGCCACACCCTCATCTCATGTCTCCTCCCTGTAAAGGTCAAATATTTATTTTATTCTCTTTTCGTAGGTTTTTATGTGTATTTTTCTTTCAGCCAGGTGTGGCTAACTGAAGAAGACAAAATAGTCAGAAACGGATCTATCTTAGTCTCCCTTAAATCTCACAACAGACAGCAGCAAAATGCTGGTTTGATGTCTGATAAAGCCTAAAAACTAGTGAATGCGATTTCACTGAACTATGGCTGCATAAAGATCTTGATTTACGTAGGAAAAACCTGGCTGAAAGAAAAATACACACACACACACACACACACACACACACGTGTGTGTGTGTGTGTGTGTGTGTGTGTGTGTGATTTCAGGAGGTAACCGGACTTTCTTGGGTTGTTTTTCTTTTTTTTTGAAGACGTTTGGCTTCTCATCCAATAAGCTTCTTCAACTGACAGCCTAGTGGGGAATGGAAGGATTTATATTCCTTGCAGCTGGTCATTTGCATCCTTTTAGAGGATCATTGAAGCACTTGGAGGTTTTTCTGTGTCCTCAGGGTCACCTGAGTGGTGCTCCTGGTTCCTGCAGTCTGCAGTTTTTCCTCTGGAAATCCATTCCTACTCCCACACCATTAGAAGGATGTTCATCCCAAATTGTTCAGCTAAAAGTCTATAGAGATTCTCAGTCGTCCAGGTCCCATGGTCGTTGCAAAGGTGCTTTTTCAAGAGGCAACTGAAAAAGCACCTTGATCCGGATGACTTGAGAATCTCTACAGAATCCTCTTTTCTTACCCTTTCGGCTTAGCTATATTCTATTACAAGTAGGGACACGGTGGTTCAATGGCTAAGGCACTGAGCTTGTTGATAGAAAGGTCGGCAGTTCAGAGGTTCGAATCCCTAGTACCGCGTAACGGGGTGAGCTCCCGTTACTTGTCCCAGCTTCTGCCAACCTAGCAGTTTGAAAGCATGTAAAAAATGCAAGTAGAAAAATAGGGACCCCCTTTGGTGGGAAGGTCACAGCATTCTGTGCGCCTTTGTCATTTAGTCATGCCGGCCACATGACCACGGAGACGTCTTCAGACAGCGCTGGCTCTTCGGCTTTGAAACGGAGATAGGCACCGCCCCTAGAATTGGGAACGACTAGCACATATGTGCAAGGGGAACATTTACCTTTTCTATTACAAGTAGTCCTTCATTTATGGCTACAGTTGGGGCCAGAATTTCAATTGCTAGGCAGTACAGTCATTAAGAGAGCCACCATCTGCCTAGCCTGATTTTACAATCATTTTTACTGTGCTCATTACATGAATCGCTGTGGGTCATTAAATGAATCACACGGTCCTTAAGCCAACACAGTTTTCCCAGTTGACATTGCTCATCGCAATGTAACCAGCTGGGAAGGTTACAAATGGTGATCACAGGAGCTCGGGACAGTGCCACGGTCATCAATACATGCCGATTGCCAAATGCTCAAATTTTGACCACGTGACCATGAGAATGCTGCAAAGGTTGTAAGCGTGAAAACCATTCATAAGTCACTTTTTGCAGCATTGTGGTAACTTTGAATGTGACTAAATGAATGACTATAACCGGAGAGCTATTTGTTCACTCCAGCCAATTAACTTAGACGAAGATATTCCTCCTTAATGAAGAGGTATCCATAACATAGAAGCCTATGGAAACTGTATCTCTTCAAAGTATAGATCCTTGACGGTGAACCTATGGCATGTGTGCCACCTGTGAGCCATATTGGTGGGCACGTGAGCATTGCCCTAGCTCAGCTCCAGCATGCATGTGCCCGCTGGCCAGCTCATTTTTGGGCCTTCTGGGCCCAATGGAAGTCAACAAATGGGCTGTTTCCGGCCTCCGGAGGGCCTCCGGGGAGGTGGGAAAAGCTGTTTTTGCCCTCCACAGGCTCCTAGAAAGCCTCTGGAGCCTGGGGAGGGCAAAAAATGAGCCTACCAGGCCCACCGTGCCATCACATGCCAAAAGTGGAGGGAGCATGGGGGGGGGTCACGCATGCATGCAGGGGGGGGGCAGGGCGCCTAGAATTATGGGTGTGGGCACACACACACACACACACGACCACCCGACACTCCCCCAGCTTTTGGCACGCAATGGCAAAAAAGGTTAGCCATCACTGGTGTAGATGATTTAATAGCATTAGCAATAGCACTTAGACTTATACACTGCTTCATAGGGCTTTACAACCCTCTCTAAGCACCGTACGGAGTCAGTGGCAGGCCTGAAGATCCAGTGCAAAGATGGCTTCCAGGCCTGACAGTCAGCATATTTCCTCTCCAACAATCTGAGTCCTCATTTTACCGACCTCGGAAGGATGGAAGGCTGAGTCAACCTTGAGCCAGTCAGAATCGAACTCCTGGCAATGATAATGCTGGACAGCATTACTTGGTCTGTTGTGTGGATGTTTGGGTACTTTAGGGCTGGGGAATTGTAGTGGATGGGAGTGTGTTTGGGGATTGTTATGTGTGTTGGACCTGGTCTTTGGCTGTTAAGTGCATTTCGTTGTATGGGTATACTGTGTATACACGTACAATGACAATAAAGGTATTATTATATTATTAAGAGTTGGCCTGCAATACTGCATTGTAACCACTGCGCCGTCGCCACTATAATAGGCTAGGGCTGTTAAAATAACTCACCTTATTTATTGCTCCTTAGATTTAGGTTGTTGCACTTCCTGTTTGTTCATTATTGCTCATGTTTCTTCTCCTTTTGCTGCTTGTAGGAGCTGGTGGGAAGCAATCCTCCGCAAAGGAACTGGAAAGGAATTGCAATTGCTCTACTTGTGATTCTGGTTATCTGTTCCTTGATTGTCACTTCTGTTATCTTGCTGACACCAGGTATTTATATAATCTTTAGCCTTTGTTGATGTTGTTGTTCTAATTCCAGAATCTTCCCAAAGGCATTTTAAAAAGGCCTGATTATATTCCGTTGGGCTGAAAGATCAACCCTGTGATGAGATACTCTAAGTCCTGTTCTTTTGTTAATCTTCCTGAGTCCTGACTTTTGTTAATCTTCAATAAAAGGTTGGATTTGGGTTTTTTAAAAATAATAATAATAATATCAAGAATATACACGCGTATATCAAAGAATAGTAGGTATCCATATCCTACATGAAAAGAACTGCTCAAGTGAGAAAGCAACTGATCTTCCCCACAGAGGTCATTCTCAACTTATAACCACAATTGGGTCCCGAATTTCAATCATAAGTTGTTGGGGTCATAAGTCAACACACACACATATGACCAGCAATTTTTAAATTTGTTTTTGCAGTGATCATGTAGCAAATAACACAATCATTAAAATAATCCATTCTTCGAATGGGTGGGGTATTTTTTCCCCCCAGAAACTGGCAAAAAAAATTTACAAATTCTGTTCATGTGGCCAGAGGGCACTGCCAGCAACTGTAGATGTGGGCCAGTTGCCAAGTTGAAATGCAGTCATATGACTACAGGAGGATAACACATTTTTTATGTATTTATTCCATTTGTTTATTACCTTTTATTTATTTATTTTATGTATCTGCTATCCATCTCGTCACAGGTGATTCTGGGCAGCTTATGTTGGCTGAAAGTGCATTGCAGGCCATAAAATCCTATTTTTGAGGGTTTTTATAAGTTCAAACAGTCATTAAAAGATTAATTGTAAATCAAGGGTTACCTATATATTCAGTTGTATTGCCAAAACAATGACTTACAAAACCCAGTTGACATATTCAGGGCCGTAAAGCAAATTGCCTTCCATTTAATCAAGCTATTTGTGCATTTAGTGCAATTGATGGCAATTCCTTAGATTCTATGATGGAGTGTTTTTTAGCATCTATCCTCTGCTTCTTCACATTGGAAAAAGGTAGAATTGGAGATTGGGTCCACTAAATCAGGTGATTTGCCACCAAATTGTCATCTATGGGGTGATTCTTGGAAGATTTCATTTTATGATTGGTCAGTAGCACTCATTTATACAGGGATTCTCCAATTTGGTAGTTCTGCAACCTCTCACAATAATAAATGAACCATTGATGCTCTCCCTAAGCAATTTCATTAGCGCTAAGAATGGGGCAGTGGTGAAATGCAGCCGGTTCTATCAGGCTCGGGTGAACTGGTAGCGCCGGTGATGGGAGGCTCCGCCCACCCAGCCAGACGTCATCACATCCCTTTTTTGATGTTCTGCACATGCGTAGAAGATCTTACGCATACGCAGAGGTGCCACGCACGTGCGAAGCGAGCAAACGCGCTCCCATTTGCAAACCGGTAGCGACGGTAAGTGGATTTCACCCCTGGAATGGCGATAAATAAACACACTTACCAAGTTCAATAATATGTCAGTGTACCTAACAAAAAGCACAGACACCCCTGCCACATCACAAACAAGAGAAAAAAGTTGAAAATTGAACTGCTCGGTGAAAAGAATGTCTGAAGTCCAGCAGTATCTTTAAAACTCCACTCTATATTCACTCTGGAATAGCATTTGCTATCTGGAGCAACAGTTGCAGAAAAGGTCCACGTTTCTCCTGCCCAGGATGAGTCTGGGTAAACGCCAGCTGCACTCAAGCACTAGGCTGCACGCTATGCAGGTAGTCCTCGACTTACAACAGTTGATTTAGTGACCGTTCAAAGGGACAACGGCACTGGAAAAAGTGACTTAGGACCGTTTTTCAGGGTTACAACCTTTGTAACATCTCCATGATCACGTGATCGAAATTCAGATGCTTGGCGATTGGTTCACATACTTATGACCATTGCAGTATCCCAGGGTCACATGATCTCCTTTTATAACTTTCTGACAAGCAAAATCTATGGGGAAGCCAGATTCACTTAACAACCGGGTTATTCACTTATCAACTGCAGTGATTTACTTAACAACCATGGCAAGAAAGGTCATAAAATGGGGCACTTAACTAATGTCTTAACTTAACAACAGAAATGTTGGGCTCAATTGTGATAGTGAGTTGAGGATGACCTGTACTTACTAGGTCTGGATCCCTGCAAGACTATATGGGAGCCGTATAAAATCATGCTCCAGGCCTTTTCTCCTGCTCCATCTGGAAGTGATTTGATTCCAGGGACATGTACCATGGACACCCAGAGCTGAATCCCTCAAGATCAAATTGAAATCCTGTAATGGCATGTAACAAAGACCTTGGAATAGGAAGCACAGAGATGCTGTCTAGGGCAGGGGTCTCCAACCTTGACAACTTTAGGCCTGGTGGACTTCAACTCCCAGAATTCTGGGAGTTAAAGTTTTCTAGGCTTAAAGTTGCCAAGGTTGGAGACCCCTGGTCTAGGGAACGATCAGATACACCTGCATAATGGGTGGAGAAAGGCTCAGAACAGACCCTCCCTAACTTCTCAGACTGTCAGTGTGATGGTAGGAGACTTGTACTTTTAGACTTTCAAGGTTCTATTAATGTAGCCTTATAGTAAAATAGAATTAGCTCATGCGGTCATGTTTCCATCTGGTTTGCTTGAGAAGACCGATCTCCATTTTGCAAGTCTCATTTTCTCTCTTCCAAAGAGAAGAATTTAAGGAATGGTCTCTGATCGTCAAGAAACTCCACTCTATGCTGGGCCAAGGTGTCATTGTAACACCAGCAAGTGGATGCATGTCTCCCCAAAACATGCCTCCAAATGAGATCCACTATCACTTAACAGCACCCTTTAAAATACCTGCTTTTAATTTTACCTGGAAAGTGAGGTCTTGTGATTAGACTTTTTTATACCTAGTTTTCTTGTTTCCTTCCCTTCCTTGTTAAGGTCATCAAATACCTTAACAAACATTTGGTAACTGGTGTCAGGGTTCCGAAGGATGCCCTAATTAAATCATGAGCCTCAAGCCAAGCTGCAAAAGAAATCCAGTTATTTATTAGGAGCTCCATGTCGGCACATTTCGAGTGAAGCCAACCATGACCCCACATAATTTACGGCCGAGACTTGACCCTGTTTCCCCCTCTCCCCAGGGTGTGTCATCAGTCACATTCACCAACAGAGCATTTTCACAGGTTGTAGAGATCACTCCCCTCCGGCCGCTGTGGGTAACCCTGGGAGACAGCCTTGAGAGAGATATGTCTGGAATGTGGTTTTGTTTTGGGCTGCCGTGCTGCTTCACCGTTTTCCCATCCCCCTTGCCTATGGCAACTCGAGAGTAGGCCAGGGATGCTTTGTGAGTTGACATTTGGTCTGCACCTCCTCTCTCTCACTCATCCAAGCTCCCATTTTAAAATGAAATAATCCCTTTAAATGATTCAGTTATAGTCACCCCTCAATCCGAAGGACAATATTAGAGGTAACACTCAACCCTAAATGCATTTCCATGCATAGGAGTTCATTGACATTAATGGGGCCATTTCTAAATCAAAATATTTAAAAACCAGGTTCTTGTATCAAATGATTAAAGGAGTGTTGTGCTGCTGGGCATCTTTTCCATCCAACAACTTTTACTTGTTATGCGGGCCACACACATCCCTATTTAAAGATGCCATAAACAGTTTCCTTTGAGCCAATTAATGGAGAGGAAAATGGCTTTTCACTTCAGTAGTCCCAAAGTACTCCAGCCACTTAAGATTCAGCCATGAAGCCTGCTTCATTTCATTAACAGGCACACACACCTCCATTTGTACTACATGCTAATGGTTTAGTTCTAAGAGCCATTGCAGCACACTAATCAAAGGGAAGGGAAGGACTATGCAAATCAAAGAACGACATCACAACAAGGATGAAAAGGCTATGCAAAATAAATCACAGCATTGCAAGGGGTTTTTTGGGAGGGGGTTGCACCTATGCAAATGAAGGCATGGTATCAGAGGAGTTACAAATGGGCTATGCCCATGAAAGCATGACATCAGAGCACCGAGAGATTTTTGTACACCTGTCAGATGAGGCAGAACTATCTCTACACTCATCTCTTGGCTCATTGGCCACAGTTGACAGGGCAAGGAACGAATGAATTATTTACCAGCATATAGGGACCTGTAGAATTTTTTTTTTCAGATGATCTACTATCTCATTAAATCGTATCATATGGAAGGTAAGTCTTAAGGTGCTTTCTTAAATTACATTTCTGACTCAGACTCAAGTTTCCTTTGGCTGACCATTGTCTTGATTGTGGTTTGTCCTCCATGTCCTTAAGGTTACTCTTACAGGCTGGTAATACTAGATTGGTGTAATTTTCCATAGAAGAGACACATAAGCGCCTGTAGTACAGTGGTTTAAAGCACCCTGTTATTAACATCTATTAACATCTGCTGCTTGCAATTACTGCAAGTTCGAATCTCACCAGGCTCAAGGTTGACTCAGCCTTCCGTCCTTTCTAAAGTAGGTAAAATGAGGACCCAGATTGTGGGGGCAATAAGCTGACTTTGTATAAATATACAAAAGTATGAAGGCTATTGCTTAACGCCTTGTAAGCCGCCCTGAGTCTCCGGAGAAGGGCGGCATATAAATCAAATAAAAATTAAAAATTAAATTAATAAAATCTGGTCTGATCTATTGCTGGCTCTTTCTTCAGTATGTATTTACATTGGGTTTACATAAAGCGTAGTGTGAAGTCAAGCATACAATAAATTATTTGACTGTGATGTACCAAGTGATAGACTACCATCGCCTTCATCTCCTACGACAATTTCAAGGACCCACGTTTCATTATCTGCAAACACAGATATCCTTACTTAGTGGTCACAGTTGAGACTGACAATTCCATTGCTAAGCAATACTATCACTAAGGGAAACATCATAAGACTAAGACACGGACTTCCGCTTCCGGTTCCGCTGGCGACAGACTCTGATCGGGCTAGCTCTGGCCCCAGAGTCTGATCCCCCCCATCTGGAGGCCCTTTGGGCCAAGCGCCCCATTATTGGGGCGTTTGCCATTTGAGGGCGGCTCGCCAGGGGTCCCCTGCCTCACTTCCAGGGGCCGGGAGGCCAATGCTGGCGCGCCCGAGGCTCCAGAGGGGGTGGGAGGCGATCGGCGGCTTTTCTTTGAGGCCGCGGAGGCGCCACAGCGCCTAAGGGGACCGGTGCTAACTAAGAAGGCACAACGGACTGATCTGATTGGTTGGAGTTGGAGCAGGCATCCTGGAGGCGAGAGGGGGGGGTTGGAGTTCCCCCCCCCCTTGTAGCTGGAAAGGAGCCGTGGCAGAGAACTAGGGGGAAGGAGATGGAGTGAAACCCCTTACCTTGCTGACTTTTCCTTGGAGGATGGCTGTGGCAGAGTTGCTTGGAGAGGTCTGGTGGCCTCTCCTCCCGGTAGGCAATGGCGGCGGTCTGACTTCCTGCTTCTTTATTTATGATTGAAGACAACATTCTCCTCTGGCTTCCTGTTTGACCTACTCTATACTTCGGACTCGTTGCTCCTGTGAGCGCCCACTGGTGGATAGTTGGAAAACTACTCTGATTGCTAATCCCTCTTTCTTCTCTGGAGGTTTGCCTTTTGATTTCTCATCTTCTACTGATCTAAGATGGCTAAGGGCCACAAACCAGCAGCAGCTGACATGGGGAAAATTTTGGAAAGACTGGCAATATTGGACCAGAAGTTGGACAAGTTAGATGACGTGCAAAAAGGATTATCTGAAATTAAATCTGAAATGACATTTATGAAAAAAGATTTAAATGATGTTCAACAGCTGGCAGAGCAAAACAAGAAGAAGATGGGGGGTCTGGAGGGGGAGGTACGGGCACTCCAGAAGGTGGAGGACGGGAGAGGAAATGCAATGTTAACTTTACAATTGGATAAGATGTCTTATTTTCTCAGGTTCCAAAATGTGGAACAACTTGACCAGGAAAATTTGAGAGAAGTGATGGTTAAAATGTTGGGTGAATTTTTAGAAAGAGATTTGGAGTCTATTGGAAGGGATGTGGACTTGGTGTACAGAGTAAACTCACAATTTGCAATTTTACATAATTTACCAAGAGAGATTCATATTAAATTTGTGAGAAGGGAACTGAGAGATGAGATATTGAGAAAACAAAGACTGGGGGCGCTGGTGTACAGGGGCAAGGAGATCACCATCCTGAAGCAGATTCCCAGACAGGTACGAGAATTAAGAAGAAAATATTATTTTTTATCAAATAAGCTGTACCTCAAGGGAGTAGGTTTTAGGTGGCTGATTCCGGAGGGTTTGATGATTTTTTGGGAGGACAGTAAGAAGAAAATTAATAATGTAACGGAAGCTAAGGCTTTTCTTGACCAACATAAATCCTTCCTAGGTGGAGAAGATACAGGAGCCGAAGAGGGGGAAGTATTAGATGATCAAGGAGCGGAGGCGGACGGAGCTGCTGCGGCCCGGGAGGGGGGGGGGGAGGCCAGACCATGGTTTTAAGAGCCAGAACTAGGAAATGAAGAAAGGAGGGGAATCTACTGTTTAAGGTTTTTTTAATTGACATTCTTCTTTTTTCTCTCTTCTTTTATTGTATTTTGTATAACACTTTTCTTTTTGTTTATATAATTTTTATATAACCTGGTTGTTTGTTTCGATTTAAGATAATAATGTCTGTTGTGTGAGAAATTAAAAAAAGAAAATAACTGAAATATCTTTATATAAAGATATTGAAAATTCAACATATTGTAAACTATAATATTGTATATTTTTAACCAATAAAAACTTTTTATTAAAAAAAAATAAGACTAAGACACTTTATGTCCTCACTTTTGCCATGGTCATTAACCAAGACCTCATATGACTGCCACTTATGATGTTACTGCCAGCTTCTCCAATGACTCTGCTTATCAAAAGCTAATTGTGAAGCACAATGTTCTTCAGTGACCATAGGATCTTAGCATGGTCAGAAATGCCCACAGGCTGTGAAGTAACCAAATGTCGATATATGACCACGGGGTTACTATGACAGTCGTAAATACAAAGACAAGTCGTAATGTTTCTTTATCAGTGTGGTTATAACTTTGGTTATTAATCCTTAATAATAAGGATTATTAATCCTTAAGCGAGGTCTACCTATACTGGAGCTCCAATATAAGAAGTCACACACACTGGAATATTTATGTGCTTTAGTCTCAGTGATATTGTCGGCCTACCAGGTAAACCAGACAAGAAATAAATTCTACCAGAAGAGTAAAATTGAGATTGCCTATAAAACCGAACCTTGCAAATCTGATGGTTCTGTGCATTCTGCTTCTTATAGTTCAATGAATCAGCAAAGTGTCTCTTCTGAAGGATATCTGGACATTCTGGCTTTTAAAAATACGATTTGTGGCAATTCTACCTGAGTGACTGAGAATCTTCACTGACATATTGCCACACACTTTGGGGAAGAAACCAGGGGTGGGCTTCAAAATTTTAGCAAGGGGTTCTCTGCACGGTTGTTGGGTGGAGATGACCACTGTGGGGGTGGCCTAGTCGGCCTCCTGCACCATGATGGGAGAGGGGCGCTTTGCCCTCCCTGGACTCCGGAGGCTTTCCTCGAGCTTCTGGGAGGGTGAAAACGGCCTCCCCAGGCTCCGGAGGCCCTCCGGAGGCCAGAAACGGGCCTGAACTTCCCAAACCTCTGGTAGGCCCATTTTTTGCCCTCCTTGAGCCTCCGCTTGCGCCCTGCAATTACCTGCATCCAAAATCGGCCACGTGGGGACTCCTGGGAGGGGAGGGGTGGGAGGGGCTGGGACAGCCAGGAGTGGGATTTGGGGGTTCTTTGAACTGCACAGAATCTTAGCTAGAGGTTCTCCCGAACTCCTGTGAACCCCCAGCAGTCCACCCCTGGAAGACACCCTAAAATACCCCTATGAATTTTAGTAGTTGGTAATTCCAATGGCTCTCTTGCCTACTCAGATTCCCATAATGAACTTGCTTGGATTGAAGAAGCTGCTGGGATGGGCAGCAAAACATCTCAAACCAAGAAGAAAATAAGTCCAGTTGCCATGAATAAACTTCCAGACAATTCTAGAGCTAAAATTTGGTTTTCTGCTATCATTGCTTTAAGACTAATTCAGATCCGACCTGTAGAAATCAGGACATGTGTTTTATGCAAAATGGTTTTACAAGTTGGTGCAAAACTATTGATTTTATTTTTATAGTTTCACAGATGCCCCTTATATTCATTCTGCCCTATTTTCACCCCATTGTCTCACAAGGAATGTTGTAAAGTTGTCTTGTGTTGGGACGGTAGTAAAACACTTTCACTGACATTTTAGCTGAGCTTTCCATATTGTGCTAATAAGTACTATCTCAGCTGTACTTCATACATTCCAAGCTGCAAATGGAAAAGATCTCTCCTTATTAGTTCAATGGTAATACAATAAAAAGTTCTAACAAATCCCATGTACACCTATCCAACATTGCTAATTCAGAAGGAAAATTGATAACTTGTCTCATTTGTTGAATGGGCAGGTAAATTGTAAATTAGTCATAATGGATATTTTCCCCCCTCTTGATTTACAGTTGAAGATAATAGCCAGTCTCAGAAGAAGAAAATTACAGTGGAAGATCTATTCAGCGAAGATTTCAAAATTCATGACCCAGAGGCTAAATGGATAAGTGGTAAGTCTTGCAATCACGTATAAAAATAACTTCCTACACCATTTGTTTCAAGCACTTCTCTTGCCTGGAGTGTTTCATTGTATTATTCAGCTGAGCAAAATTTTATAAAGAGATTCTGTATGAGTCAAACCTTTTTATCCAGTGAGCATAGTGATGCCACAACTGGCAACATCTTCGCAATATTATGAAGCACAAGGATCCCTTTGGGCTTTATAAATAAGATGTCACTAAGAGCTGAACTAGAAAACTTTATTTTTTTAAACAAAAAATAAGTTATGCCTCCATAAAAATAGGGGGAGGGGAAATGAAGTATTCTAGAGTAATACATTGAAAATGAAATATTCCATGGATTAGTAGAAGCTAAACATCAGTATAGTGAAACTAAGAAGTGTAAAAGCTTTTTATCTAGGTTTAACTGCAAAATGACGACGCAAATAAAAAGGTTTTAATCTGTTGTCAAAAAGGGTATTATAATCAGGGTATGTCTCAGAGGAACGCATACCAAAGTAAGGGTGTTAGCATTGCCAGAAAGATGTTTTTTTCCCATATAGAGAAAAGAATTTTACAAATAAGGATATACAGAAGCTGCATTTGATTTGTTGATGGAGCTGTTTTGGGACTTAAGCTGCTGGACGGATAGTTGTGAAGATAAAACAAGAAAAGTACCCAGAACTCCTTACAAGAAGGACAGGAAGCACAAAGTGGATAAAATGAGGCAGAATGAGAGACAGATTTGGAATATAGAATCTCTTCCTCCTTGTTCTCCTCCTTCCCTCCTCCCCTCCCTCTTCCCCCTCTCTCCCCCCCTCCCTCCTCTTCCCTTTGATGACATAGTTCTGAGTTTCTGCCTTCCCAGTCTGTAGATCTGCTCTGCCTGTGATTCCAGGTTTCTGTACCCAACATTTAAAAAAAAATCCAGCCCTCTCTGGCCCACCATGTTTTCCATGAGTTAATCCTGCATTGTTCAAACCCTTAACAAAAATATAATTCGGCAGATTGCAAAATATATCTGCCTCACATCATATCAACACCAAGGATGCCCGAACGGAACATTTGACTCCTGTTTTTCTAAATGGCTCTAAAATCTTCAGATGAGAGGTGTGCCAAATGTTTTTTAATTTCACCTATATATTCCTCACTTAGGAGTGTAACATCTTGTTACTCATATATTCTGTTGCTTAATGTTTATTTAGCTGAAAAGCCTCAAGATGAAGTAAAATGAAAGCAGTGTTAACCAGCTGTTCTCTTACAATTTTAGAACCAAGTCTGGGGAGTGTGAGCAGATGTTCCAGTCACCACAGGGATAAATACACAGATAGTCCTCAACTTATGACCACAAATGAAAATTTCTGTGGCTAAGCAAGGCAGTTGTTAAATGAGTTTTGCTTCATTTTATGATCTTTTGCCAAGTTGTTAAGTGAACCTGGCTTCCCCATTGACTTTGTCATATGTCTTTGAAGAAGGTGATCACATGATCCCAGGACACTGCAACTATCATAAATATATGTCAGTTGCCAAGCATCACATGATCACAGAGATGCTGCAAAGGTTGTGTGAAGACCAGTCATAAGTCACTTTTTTCAATGCTGTTGTAACTTTGAATGTTACTAAATAAATGCATGTAAGTCGAGGACTAGCTGTATAGCACAATTAATTTAATAAAAAGATACTATTATTGAAATAGCTAGATTTATTCTTATGGTGGACAGTCAGGCATTCTTCTTATGGTGGACAGACAGGCAAAGTATAGAAATTACTTCAAGTAGTACCTGGGTGACTGCAAACTTCATGACCTCACTTCAACAGACAGCAGCTAGAAGGTCCATCATACATCTGGGTTTATTTAGATATAAATCCCATGGACATGACCCCTAGTAAGTGCAGGGATTTCACATCAATCTCTGTTAGTGTATTGAGATTTTGGGGTATTTTGGGACCAAATTGTGTGGTGTGTAGTTTACCATGTAACTATTCAAAATCTTGGGTGCAATAATGAATAGTTTAAAATGATCATGCAGTGAGAGGGTTCCTGGATCTACCAACTATATTTCTTCTCAAAAGGCTTCATCAAACTACTTTTCTTTCCATCATTCTCCATTACAGTCCCTGCCTGTCAGGACCTACCCAAATGTAGATGAATTTTCCTTAGAGAATTAGGGATGCTGCCACTGGTTTTAATCATGTAAATGTTTAAAAAGATGTTGAGACTCTAGAAAGAGTGCAGAGAAGAGCAATGAAGATGATGAGGGGACTGGAGACTAAAACATATGAAGAATGGTTGCAGGAACTTGGTACGTGTAGTCTAATGAAAAGAAAGACTAGGGGAGACATGATAGCAGTGTTCCAATATCTCAGAGGCTGCCACAAAGAAGAGGGAGTCAAGCTATTCTCCAAAGTACCTGAGGGCAGGACAAGAAGCAGCAGGTGGAAACTAATCAAGGAGAGAAGCAACATAAAACTAAGGAGAAATTTCCTGACAGTTAGAACAATTAATCAGTGGAACAACTTGCCTCCAAGAAGTTGCAAATGCTCCAACACTGGAAGTTTTTAAGAAGATGTTGGATAACTATTTGTCTGAAGTGGTGTAGGGTTTCCTGCCTAAGTATGGGGTTGGACTACAAGATCTCCAAGGTCCCTTCCAACTCTGCTATTCTATTCTAAAAGTGAATAAAGGTATATTTGAGGGCCTGGTACATCTTTGGGACTGTGGGAGTGGAGATAACTAGAGCCAGTTTAGTGTTGTGGTAAAGGTGTTAGCCTAGAAACCTTGAGGCTCAGAGGTAGGAAAGCCAATTTGGTGACCTTGGGCCAGTCACTCCCTCTTGCCCAATTCACCTCATAGGTGGTGGTTGTGAGGAAAATAGGAGATGACGTATTATGTATACTCGTCATCTTGGGTTTCTTATAAAGTAATAAAGGTAGGATAAGAATCTAATGAATATACTGTATAAATTAAAGCCTTGGATCTTCTGGCACACAAGGCTGCCAGAATTACAAAGAAATTTCAAAATACAAGCTGGATCAAGACTCTGGTAAGACTGGAATTTCCAGAACAGCTATAAAGTCACTAGATTGATGCCTACACTTGATACCAGTTTAACATTTTCTTCGTTCAGCACTGCTGATGTTGGACAGCTCCCTATCAATTGAAGCCTTTGGGTCCTACAAGAGTACTACTTGCAGGAAGAGTGGGAAATTGGAGCCCCATAGCAATGGAAACTAAAATTGCAAATTTAGTTCCTGGCTTTTACTTTTGCAAAGGAAAACATCTTTATAAGCTATAAACCAAAACCCAAGAGACCATGGATAAATGCTCGGTTCTATCTATTCCTTCTGTCATCTTGGTTTCCGTCTCAAATGCTTCCTTTTCATTAAGCCATGCTAGAGGTAAAGAAGTTGCCCAGGGCCCCATATAATGTATGTTTTTTATTCTTGTTTTTGGCTGAAAAGAATCGAGCTGTGTGTCTCATTAACAGGTTGAAAAGACTGAAGGTTGATCTGGCACTGAAAAAGATCTATAGTGAGCTGTCATTGGGAGAGCTGTTACATAAATGTCAGACGGCTTCGGAGCTGAATGACTTAGCCTTTTGCTGCTGCTTTCTATTAGGATGTGTCAGATTCTCAGTTATTTTTTGTGTAAAAGCTCAGAAGATCTCTGTTGTATAACTTAGCATTCTTTCCAGTCTGTAAGTCCTGAATTACAGAGATGGACATCTTGCCGAAAGAAATAAATTAAATGCCACCATGTTCATCCGAGGTCATCAGAACAATTCTGTAGCCTTAATTAAGACTTGCATAACCCCTGTGGGGCTGACAAATGTGGTTATTATACTCATTTTACAGCTGGGTAAACAACAAAACAGAATGATGACTTTTAAGGTCATCAGCAAAGCAGTGTAGAGTTGGGAATACAATACGGTGCACCATTTTGATAGACACTATTATAAACCACTTTCGTCTTTATTACAGTAGTGGCCAAAATTGTGGAAACCTTTTGGGAAAAGTGTATTTTTGAGGTTTCATGGCTAATAACACCATTTTTCTTTCTTTTTTTTTTTGGAGTTTCGAGATAATCATATTCCACTGTTGGAATGGCCTAGGAATAGCCCAGACCTTAACCCAATTGAAAATCTATGGAGCCGACTAAAGAAACTTGTTAATCAAAAGCAACCCAGCAATAAAACCCAGTTAATAGAAACAATTATTCAATCTTGGTTTCACATTATAACAGCTGCAGAACTAAAAGTTTTGGTTCACTCCAGTGGTGAA
Organism: Ptyas mucosa; assembly: GCA_012654045.1. Lineage (NCBI taxonomy): Eukaryota > Metazoa > Chordata > Lepidosauria > Squamata > Colubridae > Ptyas > Ptyas mucosa. The sequence goes on along the minus strand of WNWU01013631.1, from coordinate 9,677,469 downwards.
ACCCAAATTATTTTACTACCAGTTCTGTGGGCGTGACTTGGTGGGTGTGGTGTGGCTTGGTGGGTATGGCTTGGTGGGTGTGGCAGGGGAAGGATACTGCAAAATCTCCATTCCCATCCCACTTTGGGCAAGCCAGAGGTGGTATTTGCCAGTTCTCCAAACTTCTCAAAATTTCCACTACCGGTTCTCCGAACTGCTCAAAATTTCCACTACCGGTTCTCCAGAACCTGTCAGAACCTGATGGATTTCACCCCTGGTTCACTAAAGAGTACCTAACTAAGTATTAATTGACATGATAAGTATTGTATATCTCGTTTTTTCTATGTGTTTCACTTTTCTTCTTTATACTGTAACTGCTATTCTAATAGCAAATCCTTCATAAAAGTTACTGCATTACATTCTTGATTAAATTGTCTTTCCATTGATATATAATTTTATGGTACTACTCCAGAAAAAAAGTGGTGTTATTAGCTAGTTTTAGAAAATACACTTTTCCCAAAAGGTTTCCACAATTTTGGCCACTACTGTAATTTCAATGTAGTTTTGGATTCCATTACATAATAACCTGGTTAATGGACATCAGTACTAGAATCCATTAAAATAAGCACTGAATTGATGAATGAAAGTCTTATTTGAGAACTCAAGAAAATAATCTAAAAAAGTACCATGATGGTATTCCCTTGAATACAGATGGACTGAGTTCTGAAAGATTAGTTAATTGTGTTTATATACATTTAAGGGAAGATGGCAGACCATGAGTGGCTGAAATATCTAATATTTCCATTTTTCAAAACAGAAAATCTTCTGTCCTTGCCAATATGTGGGGGTGAATCCTCCTGGAGAATCTTTCCATCGGGCTATAAAATAAGAAGTCAGATAGATACTATGCTCATGAAATCCACAGTCCTATGTAGGTGACTGTATAAAATATTTCTGGGCCTTTGGTTGCAGATTAGTAACATTTTCTTTTACAGATTTTTAATTAATTAAGGGGAAAAACCTAACACATTATATATGTGGAGATTCTCAGTCATCCAAGTCATAGTTATCTCAATTGTGCTTTTTCAAAAGGAATTGTGTTTTTTTTTCCTTCAGGAAGAAGAAGAAAACTTTTTGCTTCTGTCAGAACTAATATTTCCGTCTCCCCCACCAACAAGCCAGAACTGATAAAGCTTCTTGGATGAGAAGCAAAACGTTTTCTTCCAGTTGCCTTTTGAAAAAGCTGATTACAGATTAACAGAGTTGGAAGAAGCCCTATAGGTCATCTAGTCCAACCGCCCGCCCAAGCAGGAGACCCTACACCCGTGATGACAAACCTATGGCACGTGTGCCACAGGTGGCATACGGAGCCATATCTGTGGGCACGCGAGCATTGCCCTAGCTCAGCTCCAGCGTGCATGTGTGCAGCGGCCAGCCGATTTTCGGGCCTTCTGGATCCACCAAAAGTTGGCAAATGGGCTGTTCCTGGCTGCCGGAGGGCCTCCGGGGGAGTGGGAAAGGCCGTTTTTGCCCTCCCCAGGCTCCTAGAAAGCTTCTGGAGCCTGGGGAGTGTGAATAATGGGCCTACCAGACCCACCATGCCATCACATGCCCAAAGTGGGGGGAGTGCAGGGGGGTCGTGCATGGGGTGCAGGGTGCATTGAATTACGGGTGTGGGCATGTACGTGCGCGACCCTTTCCGCTCCCCCCCTTTTGGCACGCGTCAGCAAAAAGCTTAGCCATCACTGCCCTACACCATTTCTGACAAATGGCAGTCCAATCTCTTCTTGAAAACCTGCAGTGATGAAGCTCCCACAATTTCCAAAGGCAACTTCCGTTCCATTGGTTGCTTGTTCTCACTGTCAGAAAATTTCTCCTTATTTCTAGGTTGACTCTCTCCTTGATCAGTTTCCATCCATTATTCCTTGTCTGGCCGTCAGGTCCTTTGAAAAACAGCCTGACCCCTTCCTCTCTGTGGCAGCCCCTCAGATATTGGAAGACTGCTCTCATGTCTCCCCTGGTCCTTCTCTTCACGAGACTAGCCATGCCCAGTTCCTGTAACCGTTTGAAACCTTTGAAACTATCAGGTTATGGTAAAAAACTGTCTAGCTGCCTTTTTAAAAAAGCAGCTTTGAGACTATGAGGTTATGGTGTAACAATTCACCGCTTCTCAGTCCCTACTTCTTAGTAATTACTGAAGACCAAACTATTCCATGGATAAATGGCACAGCAGAATAATATACTTCAGGGTAGTTTGTCTTGAACTTACGGTAGATAACTATAAAAAAAAATCCAAGTATTATAATAGGGAACTTGTTAAATTATATAGGGGGCTCCAAGATGAAAATTGAACAGAACGGGGAGAAATCCAAAAAAGTTGAGAAGGAAAATTCTAGGTGAAAGAAGAGGAAATCCTTAGGAGGGTAATTGGACAGAAGCTCTTATGTTGCACTGTTCCATTCTAGCTGGCAAGAATTCCATAAGCCAAGATTCCTGTGCTTTTCCTGACTTGTGAGTGGCTATAACCATGGCAAGATGGCAAGTTTGCAAATTGGCATTTGTTGGTGTGTGCATACATGCAGTCCAATGTAGGGGTTCCTGTGGTTTTTTTCACAGTACTTAAGATAATTTATCTTGCATTTCTTTATGTAACAGAGCCTTATTGCATTTTTTTAAACAATAAAACCGCTGAAGCTTTATTGTGTTTAGATGTGTGGGCAGGACATGAGTGATTTGTGGATTACTCCCTATGGTACTTTATCACCTTTATAAAAAGCCTTGATACTTCCAACACTTCAACAACAACAATAATAAAGACTTCACCTGAATCAAAATGACACATAGCTAGTTTTTCATTGTGTACCTAATTCAACAATAAAGCATGGATTCTGTATGTGGGTTGTTGTCACTTTCCAAGCTTTGGAGGCGAAGAATACGAATCAGTTATCAAGTTAACGCTTCCTCCCTTCCTTTCCTTCCTTCCTCACTCTTTTGCTTTATATTTCTCCTTCCTTCCTTCCTCTTTCTTTTCTCTCTTTATGTTCCTTTCTTCCTCCCTCCCTCCCTCCCTTCTTTCCTTGCTCTTTCTCTTTATATTTCTCCTTCCTTCCTCTTTCTTTTCTATTTATCTTCCTTCCTTCCTTCCTTCCTTCCTTTCACCACATAGCATCTCTTCGTTGACTCATCCAATCCTGATTTACTTCCATAATAAGGCTACATCAGTTGATGTACTTTTTAAAAACTGTGTTACACTGCATGGAACTTTTTTTCAAGGACTTCTAGGTCAGATTAAATTCGGCCATTTGTTGTTGTTTTTTGTGATTTCTGCAGACAACATTTTCTTCTCATTCAGCTGATGGTTCTTAGGTCCAAAAAGTTGACTTTCCTACCAGGCAAAGCACTGCTTACCCACACATTATGTCCTCCAGCCTGACCCAATTTATGCTCATTAGTGTACCAGAAACTATGGTGAAGAAAAGCTTGTGTTATCAAGGTCTGCAAGGCAATTTGTCTATAAGACAAATATGAATAAATCATGTCCAAGCAAGAAAAGGGAAATTGCCTTGGAAATAACTAGCAAAATCTAGAGGTTGGAGGCAAAAACTGAACGAGGGAAATGCCTTCTAAACCTAAAGAGACCCATTAATTAAGTCTCTCTTCACCAGCAGTAAGGACATGTGTGTTTTTTAAAATTTCTTCCTAACAATAACAAAAAACAGAATATGGGTTAGCTGTTCTGCTTTAAACACCCCACCATTTTCCCCAACTCCACCCCAGGGAGTGGGGTGGAGTTGGGGTCCTTTGAGCTTTGATACCAATGAAAAAGAAGAGAGCTCATAGCTCAGAGAACTGAATTAAGAATTATACTACATTTCATGATCCCCTTGAGAATGGAAAGTAGGAATCAGGATGTTATGTGTGGTCTCTAGTGGCCAGAATCAGCAGTACAAGAATTCTCCATGTATACATATATGGAAAACAATTTAGACTCTTTCTGCGTTACTAAGATTAGACTGGACTAAGGAGACATTTTCCAGCTATCTGAAGATCATTACCCCTGTTCATATATGTGCTCTGTCCAATATAATTGCAGCCTGTCAAAGTTGCATAACCTGTTTGGTTTTTTTTACAATCTTCTGCCCCGAGCTTGTTTCAAAAATAATACCCAATGTTTCCTTATGTCAACAATTGCTGATAAATCTGACTGATGGTGTCAACCATCAGCTTGACATCAGCTACGGGGTTGGGCCAAAATGTATACCTTGCCAACAGTTTTCCCAACTTCTGGTGCCCACGATGGCTCAGTTTGAAAGCTTGCATTGCGCCAAGGAAGATTTGGGACTGTGGATTTTCCACAGAATGGAAAATAACCTGGGGTGTGAGATCAAAAGTTGATCTTCTCTCAGCATCTTAGAGGAGCTGAGCTGCTTGAAATCACTTGGTCTTTGTCGGTTTCTTAAATCCTTTGTTGGAATAACAACTATCATTCAGTGAGCATGCTCCAGCTGGTTTCTCAACCAAATGCTGTCCAAAGCTCCTTGGGTAATCATTATGACTTCACTCTACTTGATGTGGTATATCAGTGAATTGCATTGCCATCTGCTTCCTCTGGAGATCTAGCCAATCCTGAAAATATGTACGTGGAGGTCTGTTCACAGTTTCCTCTCCATAGGAGTGACAGCTGCTGGATGGAAAAATAGGCATCGTGTGACATACAATATGATTGTAGTCTTCCTACACAAAGAAGGCAGCAGGAGCTCTTTTAGAAATGGTTAAAATGAATTAACCTTTTCCTGGCTCTGTAAGAGTCTCAGCTAGGTTGATCTTGAGTTTCATTTGTGATCTCAATATTGTGAACATGGGATTAAAACCCTCTAGGATACGGGTTCAGAAGGGTGTTGCTTTATAAATCACTTTTGCTTGAGCATAGTGCAGCCAAAGGGCAAGTACTTTGGAAGGAAGGTCTGTTTTCAAAGGTCAGGTAACTGATGAAGGAGGATTTAGAGCAAAGGGAAGTCAGCTGTCTGCAGAATTACTAGCTGCAAAAGACATGAACTGACTAAGAGGAAAGTGAAGAAGGAAAGGATAGAAGGAAGAAAAGAGAAAATTCTGGAACCATTTCTTTGAACTTCTGTTG